>JACGDI010003803.1:312612-337053 GCA_014898725.1 Jacaranda copaia | reverse complement strand
GGCCTGTTGGGCTATCCCCAATCCCATATCACAAAGTTTCCTGAGCCATTTAAAAGATTAGCAACGGATTTGAATTTGTTGCTAATCTTGAAAGTTGCAATGAAATTTTTCATCACCAATCTTTTTTGCATTTTTTTATTTTTTTACGCAAAAGACCAAACTTAATTTGTTTATAGATTTCATTTTGTGATGGATATTTTTGTGATTGATTATCTATCACAAAATCGGTTGCAATTTCTAACAAAGTTTTTTCATTGTAAATAGCAATTTTTTTTAGTAGTGTTCAAATTGTTCAATTTAATTTTCTTTTGGAGTGCTTGCTATTTTTTTATTTGATTAATAAAATTTCACTATAATATAATTCAATTAGAGACTTCTATCTTAAATAGGAAATTATTTGTACATCATTATACTTATGATATAGTTTCAATTCAACTTAAAATTTAGGGTTCAATATTCAAAACATAGTATGGGGAAGAATTATAGAAATACAAATGTTCAGTATTCAAAATAACATTTGTAATTGCTATGTGACCTGTTACTCACTTCAAAATATTTTAAGCATCATCGCTGCAATTAACAGTATTTTACACAAACTCTTCGTCTTCTTATTCTTCTGAAATTCTTGTTAAATCCAACATTATTAGTCGTACTATTTGGACAAAAAGATCAAGGCATTAAGGGCACATTTTCTGATAGAATTAGGAGTATTTTCGTCTAGTCGTACCTCCATGCACATTACTTTCCAAGAGCGCAAACTGGTCAGGCTCTGAGAACCTAGTCAAGTTCACCTTTAGAAATCTGAATAGATTCTTTGGAAAGAAAAGGATGTAAGCAGTCAATCCAAAATTAAAATTAAATTTTGCCCCTCAGTTAATCGAATCGAATGTTAAGCAAGCCAAAATACCCTTATACTATTTACACATCTGCCATGCATGCTGGACCTAATTGCAAAAAGTCTAGAAGAGGGTTAATGTAATGAATTTAATTAAGTAGTAATGTTACTATTAGAAATATATTTCCTAATTCTATGCTATTATGCAAATTGTGAAAAAAGTGCAAATGTACAATAGTACGTTTTTCATAGTTTTTCCAAGTAAAACAATTTCGCCCTTAAATTTCGAATTGACAGGATTATGGCCTGTTTTCACCTGAAGAATTCTTCGTTGTTTCATTTCTTTTCTTTTTTATTAGGAATAATTACAAAATCTATCCCTAAGGTCAGAGGTAAGAATAGAAACTATCCCTATGGTTTGAGAAATTACAAAAAGGAAAAAAAAACTAGAAAACTACCGATCAAAAAATGCAACAAAAAATCATTGAAAGACCATTCCACCCTTCAGTTATTTTTTTTTTTCAAAGGAACAAAATATATGTAAAATAAAAGAATATCGTAGTCAATTCCTTTGCAAAAATGAACAAGCTAATATATAACATACGTAAGAGCTAAATTTGTACATATAATAATACTATCATTTGTTGTACTCAACATCATAAGTTTTCCTTTTTTCTATTATAATAAAAATATTTATGATGGACATAGAAGAATGTTTTACCCATTACAATGTCGGTAAATTAAAATTCACCTTCAATGATTGCCTCTAATTTGGCATAAACAGATTGAAAATTAAGTACAAGCAATTATCTAATGGGACCATTTAGTATGGTTCAGCCTTGTTTCCATCTTCAGCCAACAAAAATAGAGGATAAAATATATATTCTATTAAAATCCAAATTAAACTATGGCAATCACATTTATACTTTTGATGAAGTATCTACTCCTTCTTGGTATGCTTTTGAATGATATGGCTAAAATGTCCTCAATTCTTTTCTTTTTTCTTTTTAATTCTCATAGCTACAACTTTTGCAACAATTATCTTCTATAATCCACCATTTTATAACTTATAATTAGATTTTATCATATTTTTAATATTATTATTTATATAAAATTTTATATAATACATTTAAATTATTGAAAATATTAATATCACTTAAAAAAATACTTTAATTCTTTTTATACTATAAAAATTTTACCATATACATCGAATGTATCAGAATTGTTAGTAATAGATAAACCAACATTACATGGAGTTTGTTGTAGTCAGTTGCGGCACTAGCTCGCAAATACATGCAATTAACATGTATGTATATATTATACTTGGAAGGAATTTTATATAATTTTAACAATATTGTCGTTTACTAAGTAATATATTATCAAATATTATTTTCTCTGTGGTCTGGTAGGCTCAGACTTTTCCTTGATCAAAGAATCAACCCAAGCCCTATTTGCTTGGTAGGATGTGACAAAAAATGACAGAAGAAATATGAGACGAAATGAATGATGAGGCTACATAATTAAATAAATATTATTTATACCTCATAAAATTATTTAAATGGCATATTGGTCAATTCTAATTATCACATTTGTATTTTGATTGACTGTTGCATTTATAATATGCATTTTATCAACATGCCCTTTGTTCTAGAGACCCAAAAATTTAACATTCTATAACAACCCTAAAATTTAGCATTTCAGAAATAATATTTGAGAATCAAAATTTTAATTTGAAAAAAAAAATTTGGGGGTCAAGATATTAAGAGGAAAGGACTTAATTGAAAAGAACTTCAAAATTTTTGGGGCCAATTTATAAATAAAATTGGTCAATTAGGTCAAAATAATGCACTAATAAATTGAGGCCTAAAATGAAAATTAACTAAAACTCCTGGGAGCCAATTTTAATTTCTAGAAAACCTTCTATAAGTAGCAACCCCGCTCCCTCATTTTCTTCAAATTTACTCATGCAATCCCTCATCACCCTCATTAGTGAACTCCCTCCAGCGACTATTGGTGACGACCAAGGGATGGGTTGAGGAATGTGATGGTAGCTTAAATTCCAAGAATGGAACACCGATGGAGGAGTAATTGAGGAAAAACCAACACGGCGTTGGGTGGTGATGCACTACTTTTGGCAAAATTGGCCAACAAGATGTCGAAAAAATCTAAAATTTACTAAGGGCTTTTGTTGGACGTGTGGAGACGAATCGATCAGTAGGTCCAGCTTCAAGTTCTAACAATGGTGCGAGCGATGTTCGACAACTTCAAGGTAGAATTTTCAAGTTATCAATCCGAGCATATGCAGGTTAGTTTCGGGTTGTGAACCGACCTCAAATTTGAACGATTTTGTAAAACATCAATTGATCAGATAATTTGATTCTTAATTTAATTTGATCGAATTGTTACCATAAATTTTGATGTAAATATAGATTAATTGAACTAAAAATTATGATTATGGACTGGAATGATTGTATATGATATTAATATTAAGTGATGTGTGGACTCAAAGTGTTACCTAGAAGCTAATTATCTTTAAATTAAGTTAATTGATATAATTGAGAAATCTAAATTGTGTGATGTTATGAAGATTGATTATTATTATTATTAGGAAAACATGTAAAATTCGTAAAAATGATATAAATTTAGAAATTATGGACTTAGAACATTGCATTCGAGATTTTAGGTAAAATTCTATTCAAATGATTAAATGCCTCTTGATTCAATTTAGTTAAAAATGTTAAGTTGACTACTGATATTAGTTTAAGTTAATTACACTAAATCGTAATTATGGATCAAAATGATTGGAATAAGATTCATGATGATGAGCAGAAACATTTGGATATAAGTTATGTACAGCACTAGTGGGCCTAAATTGGTAATTAGAACATAATTATTGTCAAATAAGTTAATCGGTATAATTGGAACTTGAAATTTTGTGTAATGTTGTAGGGATTAATTATTAATGGAACGTGGTAATTTCTTACAATTTGGTTGAATTATTATAAATAAGCTTGGGCTATTAACTTAAGACATAATCAGTGACGCAAAATGCATAAATCCTTCGTTAATACTATAGCAACATCAACGTGATGATTTGTTAGAATAATTTAGATAATTGGAATATGCTAGCCTAAGTTACTGCATCCAAAATAGGATAAGAACCTAGCTTAAATGGATGTGCCTCATAATTAGTAACACCCAATTTTAAGGTATAAATGATTTAATTATTGTTACAAGACATGGTACAAGTGTTTTGACATTTAATATGTCCTATTGGATTATATGATGAGGAGCCAGGATTTACAAGACCGAAAAACAAGCATAGTGATAATTATAAATGATGCAGTCAACATTATTTTCATAAAACATTTCAAGTTGCAAAGGAACAAGCTAGTATATAGCATACATGTTCGAAGGCATATATCATAGAAAGTACTTTTATTACTTTGCAAAACTTACCTAATAAGGCAAGCCCTATTGCCTATGTCGTCTAGCACTGGATGAGCTTCGCAAGCATATGTTGTGCCCCATATGACTCCCAGCGGATCAAACGTTATACAATATCAAGCTCCGACACCATGTGCTACATCACGCATCACACACAAAGCTATTCAGTATGGTAGAGCCAACGAGTGCGATCATGCCAACACTATTGTTTTGTATTCCATCAAAACTCCAAAGTTAAGCATGTTTGGAAAAGTGTAGTACTAGGATGGTTGACCCCCAAGAAGTCCTCTTGTTGCGCCATTTTTTTCTTTTATACCACATTATGTATATATATTTTGTTTACCTTTCCTAGCTCTTGTTTATGATCTCACTCCCTTTCATGCTGACGATAGGGCACATCGATAGCAACGATCCATCGGCAAGGCAATAATTGCAAGGGTGTCGAAATGTAACTAATGAGCCCTAGAATGTGAAAATTTTGCCTCACAAAATAGACTC
Organism: Jacaranda copaia; assembly: GCA_014898725.1. Lineage (NCBI taxonomy): Eukaryota > Viridiplantae > Streptophyta > Magnoliopsida > Lamiales > Bignoniaceae > Jacaranda > Jacaranda copaia. The sequence continues at coordinate 332,273 of JACGDI010003803.1, read as the reverse complement.
AACAGGGCTCCAGATGAGCTTTGCAAGAAAACATTGTCCGCCACATGACTCCAAATGGATCAAAAGTTATATAATATCGAAGCTCCAACACCTTGCACTACGTCATGCATTAGAATTGATGAATGAGATCATACCAGCACTAATGCACTAAATCCCATCTGAATTCTGAGTTAAGTGTACTTGGGAAAGATCAATACTAGGATAGGTGACCCTAGGAAGTCCTCTTGTTGAATTGACTAGTTTATTATTAGCAAGTAGTCATTCTCAATAGTAACTAGTTATAACTTATTAGCCTATGCGTTGCACCCAACGTTAAATTAAAATTTAAAATTTTATTTTATTTAATTTTAGCTATAATGTAGATATTATTATTTTGAATAAACATTACAAAAATAGCATTTCAAAAAATAAATAAGAGTTTTACTAAATATAATATAATTGATTATGCAAATGAGACATGGTAAGAATGGATAAAATTAATTGATCAACATCACTATCATATAAGAAAATTACATAAATTAGGACTTTTTTATAAAATTATCCTAGTTCAAAATTATAAAAAATAAAAATATTACAAAAATAATATAAACATTATAAAACCATGCATTTTCAAGAAAATAATGTTTAACTCACAAAGAGAATGATTTTATAGAGGTGGTAGAAAAAGGCCAAATATTGTTCTATTTTTAAATAGTAAATTGTAAGTTTAAATTATTTTTAATATAAATTTTTGTTAGAATTTTTAGCTTATGCAAGATAAGTCAATTAAAGTTCATTGACAAATACACTTATATATATGCTTGGTTATATACACATAAATGTATATACGTGTGTGTGTGTGTGTCCATAATTATTCAAAAAATAAAATTTGAGAATGTAAATAATAAATATTAGAAGAAACTATTAGACAATATAGTGAGGAGTACAAAATTATATATTAAAGTAAGGAGTTACATAAATTAATTGAAAAATTATATATATTTAATATATGTAATGAATATTTATCAAAATCAAATATAGAAAGTTAAATATATATTATGTATGGAAATATGTTGACATGAAGAAAAGAGATACGAAAATATGTTATCATAGGAGTTACTTAAATTATAAATGAAATATGTTTACATGGTAAAAATGAGCAAAACTAACTTATTCACATTATTGACATATAAGAAATATACTTAAAATAGAATTGAACATCATTTTATTTTATATATGTTAGATACGAAACAATTGCATTGATTACATAGTATAAAGGCAAAATAAACATTGGAAGCATAATTATATCTTGTTAATCTATCCTATTTTTATGCTACATCAAAAAGCTCTTGTTTCTTTTAAGGAAAATGACACTGCTCAAAAATAGAGTTAAGGTCCTTCACATAAATCATTGAATTTGATGAGCTCTTTGCTCAGGGACATGTTTACATAGAGACAGAACTCTTGAATTTATGCAAGTGATGTTTTTTGTCCCATTTGATTTTGGTAATTGGTACTTATAGTGATTAAATCTTTAGTAGGATTTTGTCCATTTAGGTCTAGACCTCATCTTGGTAGGTTTGATTAATTGGGCACTCTAGACTTTTACTTATTATTTATCCAGTTAGCCCCTTTTAGTTAATTTACTCCATTGCAAAAATGTGCCAATTACTATTTCTTAGAATGGCCAAGTCCAAATGTAGGGTGATGTTTACATACACCAATATTGTCAAACTTCATGTCTCTTGTTATGGAGATTTGAGTAATAATGTGCTCTTTCTTGCAGTAAGTTAATTGAATTCATCCTTCATGCTTTTCCTCGCTTTCTCATGTTGTTTGGATATTGTTTTATCTTTGAACATTTTCTTTTCATTTTATTCTTAGGAAGTTTTTGTTTTGAGTCGTAGTCAGGAAAGGATATGATCATGAGCCCCTTTGATTATGAAAGTCTAAACAATTTGAGTTCTTTTGAATACTTTGTCGTTTAGATGACTTTTTAATATTACTGGGCTTTTGTCTTCAATGTTGGGCATCTAGGAGCTTGACTTGCACCTCTTTTCTTTTTTCTTATTTAACTCTTTCTAATAACTTTATCATGATGAGGAGCAAGAATGTATAGTCTATACTACGAACCCCTCTTAGGGGTCATGACATATGTTTAATTTTTATGGGCTACCCTTGGAAGGTTTTATCAAAGTTGTTATGAAGAGTAGTAGAGAGAAGATATGATCACATGCCCTTTGATTAAGGAAGTTTGAACAATTTGAGTTTTGTTGAATACTTTGTCATTTAGACAACTTTTTAATATTATTCTATTCTTTTCATTATTTTTTTCCATTGTAGTAGCTTGGCTTATGCTTCTCTTTCTTTTTTCTTTCCTTTTTTCTTGTTTAACTATTTCTTGAGATTTTATCATGGTCAGGAGTGAGAATGTATAGTCTTGATTATAAACCCCCTTGGAGGTCTTTGCACAGGTTTAATTTTTATGTGGTCCCCCTTGGAAGGTCTTATCAAAGTTATTTAGGGTCTTACCCAAGTTATTAGTTGTTGGCTATCATCCCTCTTAAGGTATCGTTAGAGATTTCGCAGCTGTCATATGTCTAGTTGGGGGTACAAACATAGTCATTAGCTTATCATGTTCATTATAAGAGTCATGTAGTGGGCTTGATATATTGGTTTTGTATCCCTTGGAGGACCTCATAGTGAACTTTAATTTATTGGCCATGTATCCCTAGGGGATCTTATAATAGGTTATTACCACACACCTTATGGGGGGTTTCATAGCAAACTTCGCCATGTGCCTCCTAGGGTGCCCCTAAGGGGTCTTATAGTAATGGCAATGGCATTTTTATGATCCTGTACATGATAATGCACTTTGTGCATTGCATGATTGTAGTAGGGTGTTTGTCTCTAGGGTTTATCGCAAATAATTTATTCTTGCAAACATAGGTGTGTAGCAAACAAAAGACAAGTTAATAACAAAAATGTTAATAGCCTTTATTAAATTAAAATATTGAATAGTTGATGTCTACCTAGTTTGACAATCTTTTATTCATGGCAAAATAAAAATTAGTCTAAGTTATTGGAAACACAAATTTGAACACTAGAAAGGTTAACTAATCTGTTGATAAAAATAAACTTATTCCTGGAAAGAAGTCAATTGTTCCACAAAGAGCATGTTTATTGAAGTAGGGTTCCTCTCTCATTTGTGTAATGTTAGCTAATTGCTAGAAGTGGCTTCTTCCATATCAAAGTTTTCTCATACTACGATGGGTTATGGAGTTATAGTTCTCCTCTTCGCTAAAGTTTTGCATTGAAGGTTTCTTAGGTGCACTTTTGCATCATGCATTAGTTACGTTTTAATTTTATGTGCTTATTATACGATGTGTGCGGTCCTTCTAAATTCTAGAAATATCTCAAAACTTTCTTCTAATTCTTGTGAACTTCAGAAATCTCGTTGATACTTTTTTTTTGCCAATTGTCTTTTGGTGTTGACAATGACACTAAAAAACATCCCTTCATAAAAGTTTTGAGGTTAATTTGGGCATCTTTATATGCAGTTAGTAGGGCTTGGGCTTGTCTAAGTGTCTCTGTTGATTAGGATTCTCATTTCTTATCTTTTTCACCTCTAAGGTCTCATCTCTAGCCTTAAAAGTGTTCACTAGATTACTTGGGATGACTTTTGCCTCTTTAGGGGTTCCTCTACTTTTGAACTTGTATTTAAATGTCTTTTCCTTCCGATCACTTGCATCTGTGGTTTCTCCATCAAAAGTGGCATTAATCTTTTTCTGTTGGGTACTGAACTTGTTTAGTTGGAAAAGAGCATCATGATAAGATATCTGTAGAGCTTTTATGGTCTACTAGGATCTTCCTCCCTAGGAGTGATCAAAAATGTTCGGATTATTAAGGCATTGGTGTTCTTCTCCTCTCATCTTTAGGTGTCCTCTAAAGGTTATGTCCAATGTTAAGGAGCTCACTTTTGTACCAAATAAAGGCTTGTATTTACTTTGCGACACTCTTCCAGGCATTTAAACATCACTATAAAGTCCTTTGATGGCCTTTCATCAAGCATATGGCTTCAAGCATACCACAATGTCATCTAAGTACTTTTGGGGATATCTAACCCCATGAAACACCAAAGGATTGGTAATTTTTGTGATAGGGAGAGCGAATCTACCAAGATGGCTGTGCAAAAGAGGTTGCGTATAGGGAGAGTGACAACTAGAGACAATTACTCACTTCCTGCTTCTTTCAAGCATTGAGCACAAGTGAGTAAGTGTAAACTCTAGTGGCAATAAGCAATGAGGAGACAATTTAAATTAATGTTGCAGGTATAGACAAGGGATTTGTTACTCTTAGTGCTAGAAAGAAACATATTTTCTTTCGATGTTTAGATTTAATTGTCCGTGTTTATCTTTGGTACCTTTCCTTCTAACAAATGCTTCTTTAATTCTTTCTTTATATCATGAGAAAGTGTCTCATTTCATTGATTATAGTCTATAATTTTGAAGTGTGTATCACTTTTTTAAGATAATATTTAGTTTCACTACTCATCTATGTGAAAGAGTTGTAATGCTAAGAATCCAATTTAAAATATTTAAAACTGAAATCTAACATAGATTACACCAATCCAAGGATCTAATCATTATTATATAATGGATCAAGGTCAATTGTTACCTCTTAAGCAAAATCCAACCAAAACTTGATGTAGTGCTTTCTTTCCCGAAAGCAGACTGCTCCTGCTGTAGCCAGGTGTGATCAACTTTTGATCAGGAAAATCACCATGGATTCAAGCCAAATTAGGACCAAAATTTCAAAAACTCAATGGAAAATGTCCAGGTAAAATTCAATGACCAAACTACTTCGAAAAGACCTCAAACAGAATCCAGAAAGTCGCTGTAGAAATAGAGGATCACCAAAGCAAGCAATCCACAATTAATCTTACATCTAATGCCAAAGTCCACACACCAATGGACAATAATTTTCTCCTCAATTTAACTGAAAAAAATAAATGATAAAGAGAGCTGATAGGTGGCAGAAAATGATGAGGGAGGTGAAGAAGAGAGTGAAGCCTCAACACATGAGAAAATCACTTTTTGAGGGAATTTTGGATCTAACTTTTAGATGCACAAAATGTGTGATGTATCTTAGTGCTGGCTGCCCTCTTCTCCATATCTATATATAGAGTGGAGATGGTGTGATGCCAAGGTGGCATCACACCCTCCTTAAGGTGAGGGTTCCACCTAAGCATGCCAACTTAAAAGCATCTTGCAAGTTGCATGTTAATTTGTATTAAATTTGAATTTAATTTGGAATCTACTTTTCATCTCATGAAATGCCTACCTAATTAAATTCTAATTCAGCACCAAATGAACATTTCATTTGAATTCTACCTCCAAAATCAATTCTTCATTTTAATTAAATTAAATACTTTAATTTAATTAAACTTTGACTTAACCTTTAAGTCAATTAGCTTAACTCCTTAAGCTAGATTTTGTTAATGTAATACTTTAAGTTAACTTGACCAATTGACAGTCATGAGGCACCAAATTAATTAACACTTAATTTAATTTGTCTTAATTTAACTCCTTAAATTAATTAGATCAATTTAACAAATAAATTGATCAAGCCGAGATGACTAAAAATTATGTCAACTAATTCCCTCAATTTTCAGCTACCATGGAATCCTTTTGACACTTAGAAAATTTCCCTCAATATTTAGAATTGTCAATTGAATTCTGTGTATGACTAATTAGGTTCTACCACTCATTAAATATAGGCTCACAACCTTTGTGACTTTTAGAATATCATATATTCATGTTAGTTTAAACTCCTTTAAACCAATTGACTCAATTCAATTAATCTTTATTAATTGAATAATACCCAATCTCCATGGTCAATGTCCAACCTCAAGCCCATGGAGCCCAATAATTGATTGAATGATACTTTCGATAAACTATTCTAGCTTTATGCATACCATGCAAATACGGTCCTTTCATCTCCTATCTCCATGAAAGAGGCCTAAGGTGAGATATTTGTCGAGTCCCAAATAGCTTTGATACTATACATCTATTCTTAATATTCGATTCCAGTCTGTGACCTTATCTTTGAAAAACCCCTTTTCCCAAATTATCATACTGCCTTGGCTAAGGAGTCCTTAGAATCGATTATGATAGAATGCATAGAAGATGCACTAGCCTTTCACAAATACGAGGAGTTGGATCCCTTCTTGGATCTCATAAACCTCCATGTCAAAGTAACTCATGCTCAATCACCACCAGAATGCCAGTTAGGTGGCTAAAGTGGAGTCAAAGCATGAGGACATAAACATAAGGTTACTATGGATCCTCATGTTAAAGGACTAAATATATGCACTAGCGTAAGCTGGAGAACTAGTCACTATGGCTATCTAGAGGAATCTCCAGGAGGGCCTCATGTACCTTGTTCTCTAACAAGCACCCATTAACATGCACCAATATCACATATAGTTTGCTCATTGAATGAAGAAATATCCAACCATTAGATTATGTATCGTTAGTGCAAGTCTATCCAAATCTTAGATGTCCTATCTCATAAGATTCTATGATGTTGGCGTTTTAGAAACACAATCATGTAAGACTTATTCAATAATCACCACCCAATGTGTCACCAAGTTCTGTAGTTTAGTATGTTCTAAGGGCTTCAACCATATGTTAGTGAAGTAATATAAACATATGATGAAGATAGCCATTTATAAAGAATATCATTCAATTAAGATTGTATCACAAATGAAATAGTTTTTCATTCCAATCTTATTAATTTATAGGATACTATTCCAACAATCTCCAACTTGTCCTAAAACCAATTCCCAGTGGTCTTAAGGCCCATCTTCATAAGATATTCTTCAAAGACCTTTTACGATAGGTGTTAAGACAATAGTTCTGCTATATTCTCCTTTGAGGTAACTTTATCCACTTAGTAGTGACCTCTATCAATTGATAACTCATGTAAAATGATATCACATTTACTATGTCTGGATCACTTATAAGATATTGGCTTAAGTCCTAAGCTGTCATCCCAAGACAGCAATAGGCTTATGCATGTTAGGCACCACATCCAACTCTTGGATGAGGTTTTTATCCAAACTCCTTTTGTTGTGGTTTCCAAAACCATAAATTATTTCACCTTAGTAGTGGAATTGGTTGTGGTGTTAGTTTGGAACTCATCCAACCCACCACACCAACATTAAGGCAAAATATAAATCTAAAAATAGATTTTAGGTCATCCACTTTGGACTGAAAACTTCAATCTGAAAAACTCCTTGGGTTTCAATTCTCTATTGTCGTATAATAGAAACAATTCTTTAGCCTTTCTTAAGTACTTAAGGATCATTTTCACGACCATCCATTAACTCTCACCAGGGTTGATTGGAACTTACTCATAATACTTAGAGCATGTGCCACATCCGATCTTGTAACTGCATACATTATGCTCTCTATGATGGATGCATAAGCTATTCAGGACATCTTTTATCTCTCCACCTCAGTTTAGGGGCCGTAGACTTAAAGAGATGAATATCATATCCTATGGGAAGAAATCCTTTCTTGGATTCTTCCATATTAAACTGCTTTAGTATTTTGTCAATGTACTAGGTTTAGGATTGCCCTAGCATTTTTTTCAATCTATCTCTATAGATATGTATTCCCAAAATGTAGGACACTTCTCCCAAATCATTTATGGAGAATTAAGTATATAACCACACTTTAGTAAACTCCAACATGCATATCCCATTCCTAATGACAAAGATGTCATTGATATAAAGCATAATAAATTATATACTACTCCCACTAGCCCTTTGTACACATAAGATCTATACACATTTTTGACATAGCCAAACAATTTAACTTTCTAATCAAAATGTATATTCCAAGTTCAGGATGCCTATTTAAGTTTATAAATGAATCTCTAGAGTTTGCAAACCTTTTTCTCACTCCCTTTAGATGTAAAATCTTGGGTTTGTACTATATAGATTTCATCTTTAATGTTGACATTAAGGAAGGTCATTTTCACATCTATTTACCATATCTCATAGTCATAATATATGGCTATGGCAAATAAAATCTGAATGAACTTAGGCATTGCAACCGATGAAAAGGTTTCCTCAAAATTAATACCGGGTCTTTAAGTGTAATCTTTTGTCACTAGTCGTGCTTTAAAGGTCTAACTTCTCCATCGACTCTTAGCTTTCACTTCTAGATCCACTTGCAACAAATGAGAATGATTTCCTTCAGTAGATCTACTAAAGTTCATACTTTGTTAGAGTACATGGAGTCCATTTTGGATCTCATAGCTTCAAGCCAATATCCCAAGTCTATGTTATTGGTCCTTCGTAGGTCTTCAGATCTATATCCAATTGGTTCATCTTATGAAGAAATCTGAACCTTTAAGGTTGTTTCTTGATTTGGTCCAACCTTCCTAAAGGTTGTGTGTAAAGCTCTTTGATGCTAATTTATTTCTATTGCTTGTGGGGTTTGTTGATCATCCCAAGTTCAATAACAATGCTTGTTTTATTTAATGGAAATTCCCTTTCAAAAAGGTAGTGTTCCTCGAGACAAACACCTTTTATTCTGAGGGATCATAGAAGTAATAACCTATAGATTTTTAAGGGTATCGACTATCCGACTTGTCTCCCACTAACCTCTTCATGTATACGGGAGACCCTTAAACCTTTTAATAATGGTAAGAGAGTGCTTTACCACACCAAATCTCATGTGGAATGTTTGGTATATGACCTTTGATTGTATTACATTTAGTAGCCTTGCAGCCATTTCTAAGGTGTATCCCTAAAAGGATATATGCACATTGAAAAAGCTCATCATGGAGCGTACCATGTTCGCCAAGGTATAGTTCCTCCTCTTCGTTACTCCATGGTGTTAGGGTATGTCGAGTGGAGTCTATTTTGAGAAAGAACCATCCTCTTTTAGATAGTCCAAGAATTTAGTAAATTAGTATTGTCATCCTTAATCCAATCGAAGAGTTTTAATACTAAGTCATTTTTTGCTTTTACTTCACGCGTATACTTTTTGAACCTTTCAAAGGCTTTTGACTTGTACTTCATAAGATATATGTTTGAATTAAGTGTGATCATCAGTGAAGGTGATGAAGTAAGAATAGCCTTCTCATGCACTAACTCTTAGTGGACAACAAACATTCATATAGATCAAATCCAAAGGACTTGTGCTTCATTCCAATTGTCCTACAAAAAAAGCCTTGATTGTTTTTCCCTTCAAACAAAACATAAAAGTTGGAAGTTTCTCAATGCTACTAACATTTAATACTTTGAGAGCGTCTATCTTGTTCATCTTATTTTTCGGAGATATGCTCAAGTCTAACATACCATTGAATGACATCTTCTTGGATATCTAATTTTCACTTGATTGAATGTGCATTAATGATGGTTGAGAATCCAAAAATGTATAATGCTTTGTTAAGTGTACCATGAGAAACTAAAAACCCAATTTCTTTAATACCTTTAGTTTCCCATTTGATATAGAAGGATCAAATCCTTCACTATCCAAACGAGAATTGAATTATTGTTCTTAGCAATATATGACATAGAATAACAAGGGTTCAATTCAAGTACAGAATTCCCTAAGTCTAATTTATTTTACACCAATGACTTTGGCCGCAGCTCTTGCTCCATAACTATGGTGATGGTTCATATCCCTGTCACTAAATTTTATTCTTCTTTCTATTCTTTGTAACAAATTACAAAGATTAGAACCATGTGTGATATCATATATTCATGAGGAACAATATATCCTTAAATGCACTTCAATAAAGTACATACTCTTCTCAAGTGTGCTAAGGTATTTTTTGTAATACCACTTTCAATTGCCTATCTTGCCAAAGTAGAATAAGTAACATTGACTTTATACTCTATAATCTTCTTGATTCTTTGGATACCTTTAAAAGCTTCTTTCCCTTAGTGAAAGAAATTTTCTTCCTTTTACCTCATTTTCTAGCAACCCTAGGGCTTATGGACTTGGAGGAGAAAACAAGTGTCAAAGGTTTGCCCTTGTCATGGTGGTTTCCTTCTAGATCAACACTTTGATCAATAAAGCTCGACAAGGATGAGAAGATCACATCCTCATGGAGATCATTATCCATTATTGCACCTAAGTTAAAAAGCTTTTTTAAGCCTAATCATCGTTAAATCATAGTCGATGATGCATGAGTTCCCACACATCCCAACTTGAAATCCTCCTTTGACAATATGAACTTCTCATACCTTGTTTGCTTGACAACTCTTGTAAACTTAAACTAAGGTACTATTCATGTATCATTGAGATTTTTGAAGTTTTTAGATGAGACAATGGGATAGAATGATCCTTAACCTAATACATGAACTTTTCATGTATCTCTCAAGCTACATAATCCCATGGGATCAAGAGCACCATGATATAAAACATTTATCCCTTTCTTAGAATCTAAAATGATTTTGAGGTTTGGTCAAATGTGGAAGTTTGGCGCGATTAATTTATTTATTTCGAAAATAATGTTGAGTGGATTTTAGCCATTCTTGAGATTTTGCAAATCATCAAAGGCGAAAAAGAGAATATAAGCATGTGATTGAATTTTGATATTTTGAAAACATGTTTATAGTTTTTCAAGCATGTTCTTCTCAAACTATTTTATCAAATCCTTCACCTCCTAGAAGAATTCAAAAAATCATATTTTCTAGTGAGAATCAAGACTCCAAAGACTTGCAAGTGAACCTCTGTGACCAAGTGCCATCCACAAACAATCTAAGGATAAGAAACACTTACTAATTACATCATATACAACTCTTGATATATTTCACTTCACATTTCATGTAGATCCACAATTCGTATGACATCTACACTATTAAGTCAAACCTACCAACCAAACATTGATTAAAGACTGCTCCACAACATCCCCTCTGACCGAGTGCCACTGTATGGGAAGCCTCATGTCAAAGGTGCATCATATGCTAAATATATGCTTAGAACTTTTCTAAGTATGGCCCCCATAACCGAATGCTATCACACAATTTTGATAGCAACATCATGGCATATACTATTAGTAGAAGGCATGGATTAATTAAAACTCCTTTTAATTTATATCTACTATGACATAATATTTGAGAACACTTACACATTCAAAGTGAAGGGAATTGAAACTTGCATGCCAAGATTATTAGGTTTTCTATATCTTAATCCATGTATCACATACACCAATAGGATATGAAAAGTATAAATAAATAAATATGCCTAGCAGCTCCAAGAATGGTATGACCATGAGCCAAACCTGAAGGCTAGTAAGGCACTAGGATCTAATATCAAAACTTCAAAACATCAAAGTAACTAGTGCCTACAAGCTAATCAAGGATCTAATCATGCCTATGATTTAGATTTAGATAGAGGATTACCTTGATGAGGAAATCCAAGGAGAATCAAGTGAACACTTTGCTAATTACAGAATCTGTCTACTTGTGGTGTAGCAAAATGATTGCAACAATTGCCTGATCAAATCACCTCTAAACATTCTAAAAACATATATTGAGATTTCCCACACCTTGGAGAACTTTCAGTTAAAATTTCAAATCGATTGCCCATTTGGAATGTCTTGAAGAAAATTGCAAATTTGGACCTCTTGCAAATAAATCTCCAAAAACTAAGCAAGTCACACTCCTTACCTCTATTGTAAAAGTCCACACACCAATTAGATCTTCCTAGATATATAGTCTTTTAGTTAGAATAAAACTAGAGATTTGGTGATGATGAAGGCTGAATTTTGGGTAGGAAGATGAAGGATAAAGCTTAACCTTTAACACATGAAATGCTACCTTGCAAATATTTTGGGAGGAAATGAAGAATCTAATTCTTCACACCAAAAGGCATATGTATGAACTCCTCTCTCTATATCTATATATACAGGCTGAAAATGTGTGATGCCAAGTTGTTATCCCACAATGCATGAGTGGGGACACCAAGTGGGGTTGCTTACGTGCCAAAATTTGAATCCAAATTTTATTTGAATTTCATTTGTATCTTAATTACAATTGGAATCTCGTTTCAAATTATTTAAGATGCCATCTCAAATCTTATTTGAGTCTTCCCTCCAAAATTCATTTTTCCATAATTAATCAAATTAAACTCTTTAATTTAATTAATTTTTCTTCAACTTAACTCTTTAAGTCAAACTAGTTTAACTCTTTAAGCTAAATTCTTTAACTTAACTTGGTCAATTGATGGTCATGTTGGCACCAAATAATTAATTCTTTAAATATTGATCTAATTTAATTCTTAAATTAGTTGATTAATTTAACACTTAAATTAATCAAGCTAAAATTGACCCTCAAAGTCAGCCCCAAAAATTGGTCCACTAGAAGACACCATTTTATAACACCTTAGAGAATTCGCTTAATTAATTAGGAAGCTAATTGGATTTTGTGTGTGACCTAATGGTTCTACCATTCATATAACATGGGCTCACAACTCCTTTTAACTTTTGAATATCTTATATTCATTCTAGTTTAAAACTCCTTTTCAACTAGTCTACTTAATTCAATTAATCTCATTCATTGAAGAGTACCCAATTTTCATGGTCGATATCTAAACTCAATCCTATGGAGCCCAACTAATTGGCCAAAATAAATATTCTAGAGAACCATTATCATTGTACCCATGCTATGCAAATATAGTCCTTCTATCTCCTATATCTTGAAAGAAGCCTAGGGCAAGATATTTGTCGACTCCCTAATAACCTCAATACTATGCTTCTATTCTTAATGCTCGATCCCTGTTGTGTGACCTCACCTTTGAAAAACTCTTTTTGTAAATTATCATGCTACTTTATGTAAGGATTTCTGAAAATTGATCATTACAGAACACATAAGAGATATATTCTCCCTTCACAATAGCGAAGAGTCAGATTCTATCTTGGATCTCATAAACCTCCATGCCAAGTAGCTCATACCCAATCTCAACTCAAAAGATCCGCTAGGCGGTCAAGGATGAGTCAAAGCATGAGGACCAAACACAAAGTTACCATGGATCCTCAGTCAAAGGACTAATAATATGCACTAGCGTAAGTAGGAAAACTAGCCACTAGCAACTTACCACTATAGCTATTTAATGGATTCTTTAGTGGATCTTCAGTACTTTGTTCTATAACAAGCACTTACTAACATACGCCCGTATCTCATGTAGTTGCTCATGGGATAGAGCAATCTCTGACACTTGAATTTATGCATTGTTAGTGCAACTCCATTTGAATCTTAGATGCCCTATCTCATAAGATTCTATGACTTGGAAGATTTAAGATCATGATTATGTGAAACTTATTCCATGGTCATCAAACCAAGTCCCATAGTCATAGGTGATCTAAGAGCTTCATCCAAATGCTAGTGAAGTGAAACAAAGCATAAAAAAAAGATGGCTTTATAAAGAATATTATTCAATCAAGATTATATCACGAGTGAAATAGTTTACAAGGCTAATCTCATTGACTTGCAGGGGACTATTCCAACAATCTCCCACTTGCCTTAAAACTAATGCCCTGTGACATTGAGACCTATCTTCATAAGATATCCTCCAAAGACTTTTAGCTTCTAGGGGTTAATACAGTAGTTCTGCTATATTCTCTTCTAAGGCAACTTGTATCCACTTTGTTGTCACCTCTATAAATTCATATCATATATCAAATGACAATGCATTTAATGTGTTTTGATCACTAATGAGATCTTAGCTCAAGTCCAAATTATCTTCCAAAGATAATCACAGGCTCATGCAAACTATACACTACATCTAACCCTTGGATGAAGTTTTTATCTAAACACCTTCCTTTATGGCTTCCAAAACCATAACGTATTTCATCTTAGTAGTTTATCTAGGCCATGGTGTCTAGTTGTAACTCTTCTAACACACTATGTTGCTATTAAGGAAAAATATATATCTAAAAGTGGATATTAGGTCATCTACATTAGATTGAAAACTAATAACAAAAAACTTTGTGAGTTTCAATTCTCCATTGTCGTATACCAAAAATAAGTCTTTAGTCCTTCTCAAGTACTTTAGGATTATTTTCATGACTAACCAATAACTCTCACTGGGATCAGATTATAACCTAATCACAATGCCGAGCGAGTACGCCATATCCAGTCTTGTACATTGAATGACATACAATTATACTCCATATAGTAGATGCATAAGGTATGTGAGATATTATGTGTCTCTCATTGATAGTCTAAGGGACCACAAACTTGGAGAGATAAAGATCATGTCCCAAAAGAATGAATCCCCTCTTAGATTCTTCCATACTAAACCTCTTTAGTATCTTGTTCGATGTATGGGATTTGAGGAAGCCCTAGCATACTCTTTGATCTATCTCTATAGATATGTATACCCAATATGCATGATGTATTTCCCAAGCCCTTCATGGAGAATTATGTAGTTGACCATACTTTTGTACACTCTAACATTCCTACCTTATTCTTAATGAGAAAGATGTCATCAACATAAAGCATAATAAATTGTATACTACTCCCACCAGCCTACCTATACACATAAGGCTCATACACCTTTTTGACAAAGTCAAACAATTTAACTATCTTATTAAAGATGTATGTTTCAAGTTCAGGATGCCAATTAGAGTTCATAAATGGATCTTTGGAGTTTGCAAACCCTTTGTTCACTTTATTTAGATATAAAACCTTGTCGTTGCTCCATATAAATTTTTTCTTCAATGTCACCATTAAAGAAAGTGGTTTTCACATCAATTTGCTATATCTTATAGTCATAATATGCAATTATGGCAAGTAGAATCTGAATGGACTTCGGCATAGTAACTAGTGAAAAAGTTTTCTCGAAATCAATACCGGGTATTTGAGTGTAACCATTTTCTATTAGTCACTTCTTAAAAGTCACCACTTTTCCATCTACCCTAAGCTTTTTCTTATAGATCCACTTGCAATCAATAGAAACTATTCCTTTTGGTAGATCTACTAACGTCTATACTTTTTTTGAGTACATGGAGTCCATTTCGAATCTCATAGCTTCAAGCCAATGTCCCGAGTCTATGTCTAACATAGCTTCCTCATAAGTCTTCGAATCTCTATTTGATTGACCCATTACGTGAAGAAATCCAAACCTTTTGGGTTACTTCTTAATCTGGTCCAACCTTCTCAGAGGTTGTGTATAAGGTTCTGTGATATTTATTTATTTCTACCACTTTTGGGATTCATTGATCATCTTGAACTTTACCAAGTTCAATTACAATGCCGTTTCTATCTAATAGAAATTCTTTTTCCAAAAATAAATGGTATTTCTCTCAAAACAAACACATGTTTTTTCAAGAGATCATGAAATCAATAACCTATAGACTCTCCTGCGTATCCCACAAACTTGCACAAGGTAGATCTATTATCCAACTTATCTCCCACTATCAATCTCTCGCAGGTGGAAGATCCCCAATCCCTTTAGATAGTGGTAAGAGGGTACTTTACCATGCCATACCTCATATGGTATTTTTGGCACTGACTTTGAAGGTACTACAATTAGTAACTTCACTGCCGTTATTAAGGCGTATCCTCAAAAGGATATAAGCATATCAAAAAAGCTCATCATGGAACATACCATGTCTAACAAAGTACGGTATCTCCTCTCAGCTACTCCATTGTGTTGGGGTATGCCAAGTAGAGTCTATTGAGAGAGAATCTCATTCTCCTTTAGATAATATAAGAATATGGTACTTCAGTACTTTTCCTCTCGATCCAATCAAAAGGCTTCAAATACTAAGTCACTTTTGCTTTTATACTTCATTTCTATACTTTTTGAACTTTTCAGGAGCCTCATACTTGTACTTCATAAGATACATCTATTCAAACCAACTATTACCAATGGTGAAGGCGATGAAGTAAGAATAGCCTCCTCTCCCACTAAATCTTAGTAGTCCACAAACATTCGCATGGACCAAATCCAAAGGATTTCTGAAGTGCTCCATTTGTCCTACAAAAAGAGTTTTGGTCAATTATCCCTTGAATCAATATTCACAAGTAGAAAGGTTCTCAATACCATAAACATTTAGTGCTTTGAGAGCTTCTAACTTGTTCATCCTAATTTTTGCAGATATAACCAAGTCTTATATGCCACATCATCACATTATCTTGCATATCTAATTTCTTACCTAGTTGAGAGTGCATTAGTGATGGTTGAGAATCCAATATGTACGATCCTTTGTTAATTGTACCACAAGCAACTAAAGAACTCATTCTTTAATGCCTTCAATCTCCCATTTTATGTAAAAGGATCAAATCCTTTGTTATTCAAAATGAGAATTGAAATAATGTTCTTAATAATATATGGTACTATATGAAAAAAATTCAATTCAAGTATGGAGTTCTCTAAGTCTATTATTGTACGCCTTCAGCTTTGGACACAACTTTTACTCATTAGCCATGGTGGTGGATCATATCCACATCACTTAGTTCTATTATTCTTTCTATTTTTTTGTAACAACTTACAAAGAAAAAAACCACAAGTGATATCATATATCCATGAGGAAGAATTCATCCTAAATGCACCTCAATAAAGTACACGACCTTCTTATGGGTTGCAAGGTATTCCTTGTAATAGTGCTTCAATGGCCTATTTTGCTTCAATAGCAACAAATAATATTGACTATTTCTTCTATAATCTTCTTGACTTCCTTCGAATGATGCCTTTAATAGTTGTTTTTCCTTCAAGAAATAACATTTCTTCCTTTTACTTCCCTTTCAAATCCCCTAGGAAAAATAGACTTGGAAGAGGAAACAAGTGTCAAAGGTTTGCCCTTGTCATAGTAGTCTCCTTCTATATCAACGCTTTAATCAATAAAAGTCGGCGAAAATGTGAGGATCAAATCCTCATGGAGATCATTGTCTATCACTACATCCAAGTTGAAAAGCTTCTCCAAGCCCAATCATCTTTAGACCGTAGTTGATGACACATGACTTCCTATCCATCCTAGCTTGAAAAGTCTTCTTGGACAACATGAACTTCTCATTCCTCATTTGCTTTACAACTTCTAGTAAACTTTAACCAAGGTACAATTCATGTGTCCTTGAGATTTTTAAAGTTTGTAGATGCCATAATGAGACTAAGGAATAAGATGATCCTATGCCCAATTTATGAACTTTTCACATGTCTATAGATCTACATTAATCCCAAAAGGATTAGGAATACCATGATATAGGACCTATATTCGCTTTTAGGAATTTAGAATGATTTATGAGGTTAAGTCAATCATGGAAGTTTGGCCCAATTGGTTTATTGGTTTTCAAAATAACATTGAGTGGAATTTTAACCATTTTTTAGATTTCACAAAATCCTTAAAGGCAAAAAGAAGAATATGAGCATGTGATTGAATTTGATATTAAAATATGTTCATGGTTTTTCAAACATGTTTTCTCCCACTATTTTATCAAATTCTTCACCCCCAGGAATAATTTAGGAAATCAAATTTCCTAGTGAGAATCAAAACCCCAAAGACTTGCAAGAAGACCCATGACTCGTGAGACATCCACAAACAATCCTAAGATAAACAACTTTTGCTAATTGCATCTCATGCAACTCTTGATATATTTTGCCTTACTTTTCATGTAGACCAATAACTCATGTGACATCTACACTATTAGGTGTTAAGTCAAACCAACCAACCATTCTTCAACTTGAGATGGCCAGATGACATCTCATGACTTCTGTGCCAATGCATGGGGGTTCTCAAATCAAAGATTTATCTCATGCTAATTATATAGTCACAGCTTTCCACCATAAGTGTGACTCACGACTCGTGAGATATCACACAAATAATGGAAGAATTATCATGCCACATACTATTGGTAGAAGGCTTAGATTAATTAAAACTCTTTTAATTTGTATCCTTTTTTACTTAATATTAGAAAATACTTAGACATTCTAAGTTGAGGTTTTTTCTTGCAAAGATCTCATCATTTTTATCTTCTTTTTTAGGTTCTCTATATCCTTATTATACATCTCATACATTAATAGGACATGGAAAATGTAAATAAGTAAATGTGTCTAGCATGCTCCTAGGGTAAGATACCATGAACCTTACCAAATGATGTACTTAGAGCCATGGGTATATCAGTTCAGTTAATTTTAAGTAGGTTGAATTAAACTAAACTGTTACATGAGTGTATCCCATACTTTTATGGGTTTTTAATTGGTCTCCATGCCTCCATTGGACTCCTCGCTCCATACAACATTTACATGAAATGGAAATCCTCAATCTCAATGGTTCTACTCTCATAACTTTTACAAGATAGAAAAAGAGGTATGCAGGACCCATTTAATACAACCCATTTCAACAACTTTGAAATAAATAAAATTAATTTAAAAAAGCTCATGACCATCCCCATCCATTCATCATTCATTCAACACTTAAATGAACAACAAATAAATCTAGAATTAACAATTAATTCCAACAATTAAATGCTTATCTCATAAACAAATAATTGAACCAAGCATAATATTTATGCCATGAATTGGAGATCAACTTTGACAAGTTTTAAGAAGCAAAAAAATATCAAAAATTATTTTGAGGACTTGCACAATATTTGTGGATCCATAATAGATGATTTAACATCATTTTTAGACACTCAAGGAGCCAAAAAAGTGGCTCAAAATCTACCCAACCCTCAACCGGTGATTGCTAGCCATGCTTGGTGCACAACTGAGCAATAGCTATCAGCTATTGCCTGGCCAGCTTGTAAAAAAGCTATTGGCAGCCCCTATTTTAGGGCTAAAGGCTAGTCAAGCCGATTTTTAACTCAACTTTTGGGCACCAAAAAATATAGAACACATTCTAAACATTAAATCACACATTATGGACCAATTTCTAGATCTAAAACTTATTTTAAAACTAAAAATTAAAGTGCTCAAACACGCTTCAAATTTTCAAGTTTAAGTGAGAATCAAATTCTCCAAAAATCTCCAACCAAACTCCAATCCAATTGGATCCAAAAATGACCAAAACTCTTTCAGCCATATTACAACATGCTATATTAACATCTAACATCAATTAATGCCAAATCAACATTCAACATTGATCACTATGAATTAAAACATACTAACAATATGAATTAACACTTAAATCCAATAACAACATGCTTTCAATTCATCAATCAAGTAGCCACACACATATCAACCAAATTCTCCAATCCATCAATTGAATCGAGAATATGGTGATCTAGTGTAATCCATCACATGAATCAATGAATCAAACAAAACTCAAATCTAAGCATGATTAAAGCTTTGATACCACTTGAAGACTAGCAAGGCACTAGGATCTAATATCAAAACTTCAAAACACCAAAGTAACGAATGCCTACAATCTAGTTGAGGATCTAATCATGCCTATGATTCAAATTTAGATAAATCTAAATTTAGATAATCATGCCTAGTAAAGTCAGACCTCGCATAGATAAATCTCTAGAAATTGAGCAGGTCACACGCCTTGCATCCATTGTAAAAGTCCACATACCAGTAAGATCTTCCTTGATCTCTAGTCTTTTAGTTTGAATGAGACCAGAGATTTGGTGATGATGGATGCCAAATTTAGGGCAAGAAGATGAAGAAAAAAGCTTAGCCTTCAACACATGAAATGCTAGCTTGCAAATA
>JACGDI010003803.1:231159-312410 GCA_014898725.1 Jacaranda copaia | reverse complement strand
ATCTCATTTTAAATTAATTAAGATGCCATCTCAAATCTCATTTGAGTCTTCCTTCCAAAAATCATTCTTCCTTAATTAATCAAATTAAACACTTTAATTTAATTAATTATTCTTTGACTTAATGCTTTAAGTCAAACTAATTGAACTCCTTAAACTAAATTTGTTAACTTAACTCTTTAAGTTAACAAGACCAATTGAGGGTCATGTTGGCAATAAATAATTAATTCCTTAATTATTAGTCTAATTTAACTCTTAAATTAGTTGATTAATTTAATTAATCAAGCTAAAATTGACCCTCAAAGTTGGCCCCAAAAATCGGTCCATTAGGAGACACCATTTTCTAACACCTTAGAAAATTTTCTCCATTAATTAGGAAGCTAATTAGATTTTGTGTGTGATGCAATATGTTCTACCATTCATTGGACATGAGCTCACAACTCCTTCTAACTTTTGAATATCTTATATCATTCTAGTTTAAAACTCATTTTAAACTAGTCGATTCAAATCAATTAGTCTTATTAATTGAAGAGTACCCAATCTCCATGGTCGATGTCCAATATCAAGCCCATGGAGCCCAACTAATTAGCCAAAATGAATATTCTGGACAACTATCATCACTCTACTTGTGCCATGCAAATACGGACTTTGCATCTTCTATCTCTAAAAGGAGGCCTAGGGCAAGATATTTGTTAGCTCCCTAATAGCCTCAATACTATGTCACTATTCTTAATGTTTAACCTCTATTTTGTAACCTCATCTTTGAAAAACTCTTTTTTCAAATTGTCACACCACCTTACGCAAGAATTTCTGGGAATCAATCATCATAGAACATATAGGAGATGTACTCACCTTTACAATAGTGAGAAGTTAGATTTCATCTTTGATCTTACAAACTTCCATGCCAAGTAGCTCATACCCAATCTCAACCCAAAAGACTCACTAGCTGGTCAAGGATGAGTTAAAGTATGAAGGCTAAACGCAAAGTTACCAAAGAATCTCAGGTTAAAGAACTAATAATATACACTAGTGTAAGTAGGAGAACTAGCCACTATGACTATCTAGTGAATTCTCCGATAGGTCTTCAATGCCTTGTTCTCTAACAAGCACCTACTAACATGCACTCGTATCTCATACAGTTGCTCATGGAATGAAGTAATCTCCAATCCTTGGATTTATGTATCGTTAATGCAAGTCTATCCGAATCTTAGATGCTCCATCTCATAAGTTCCTATAACTTGGAAGATTTAAGTTCATAGCTATGTGAGACTTATTCCATGGTCACCAAACCAAGTCCCACAGTTATAGGTGATCTAAAGGCTTCTTCCAAATGCTAATGAAGTGAAACAAAGTATAAGATGAAGATGGTCATATAAAAATATCATTCAATCAAGATTGTACCACAAGTGAAATAGTTTACAAGGCTAATCCCATTGGCTTGCAAGGTACTATTCTAACAAAATCAAGTGATGCACTTAGAGCCATAGCTGCATCACTTAATTAATTTTCAATGGGTTGATTAAACTAAACTATTACAAGATTGTATTCCATATATTCATAGGTCTTCATGCCCCTTAGATTTTCTTTGCTCCTCGCAACTTTTACAAGACAAAGAAAACCTCACTCTTAGTTATTCTACTCTCATAACTTCTACAAGATAGAATAAGAGGCATGTAAAGCCCCTTTTAATACAACCCTTTCAACAACTTTGAAATTAATAAAATCAATATTAAAGGCTCATGACCATCCCCATTCATTCATCACTTATTCAACACCTAAATGAAAAATAAATAAATCATGAATTCACATTCAATTCCAACAATTAAATACTTATATACAAAAAATTAATTGGCTGAGCAAAAACAAGCATAACATTTATGCATCCTGTTTTTGCATCAATTCAAGATTAACTTTAACAAGATTTAAGGAAGCATTAAAAATGTCCAACATAGTTTGGAGAGCTTGCACAACACTTGAGCATCCATTATGTGTGAAATAAAACACTTTTGGTCACTAAAGGAGCCAAAACAAACAATTAAACTTGCCATCAACACAACCAGCCACTGCCCCCCCAACCTAGGCACTTGACTGAGTAGCTGGTGTGCACCTAGTGCACATGCTACCTGGCTAGCACCAGGCAGTGGCGGCAGCAGCCCAGTCTGGTGAGTTTTAGCCTAGTCAAATGCGTTTTTGCTCAACTTTTGTGCTCCAAAAATTTTAGAATACCTTCTAAACATTAAATCACACAATATGGATGAATTTCAGATCTAAAACTCCTTTTAAACTGAACTTAAAATGTTCAAACATGCTTCAAAAAATCAAGTTAAAGTGAGAATCACATTCTTCCAAAAGTTTCCAATTACATCCAATCCAATTAAATCAAAAATGACCAAAACAACTTCATGTCAAATAAAACATGCTATATCAACATATAACATAATTCAATGCTAAATCAATGTTTAACATTAACTAATCATGAATCAAATTGCACTAACATATGAATTAACACATAAAACATATATTAGCATAATATCTACTCATCATCATAGGATCCACAAGAATCATCATTCAAAGACTCCAATATATGATTTAGATCAAGTTTTTGAAGATCTAGATTAATTCATCACATGAATCAACCAAAAGAGAATCCAAAATATAGCATGAAATTAGGCTCCAGTACCACTTGAAAGAGGTGTAATGCTTAGGATCCAATCTAAAACATTTAAAAACTGAAATATAACTCAGAATACACCAATTCAAGGATCTAAATCTTACTTGTATAATGGATTAAGGTCAGATTGTTACCTCTTAAGAAAATTCCAACCAAAACTTGAAGTAGTGCTTCTTTTCCCGAAAGCAAACTGCTCTTGGCACAGCAAGGTGTGATCCACTTTTGATCGAGAAAATCAACTCGGATTCAAGAAAAATATGGATCAAAGTTTCTCCAACTAAATGGAGAATGTTTAGTTAAAGTTTCAGCATCACAATCCTTTGGCAAGACCCGAACAGAATCCAAAAATTCTCTGCTAGAACAAAGGATCACCAAAGCAAGCAATCCGAAATTTGTCTTGCTGCTAATGCCAAAGTCCACACCAATGGACAATCCTTTTTCTCCTGAATTGAGCAAGTAAAATAAAGGAGAAATAGAAATAGTAGGAGGCTGAAAATGGTGAGGGAGGTGAAAAAGAGAGTGAAGCTTCAACACATTAGAGAATCACTTTTGGAGGGAATTTTGGATCTAACTTTTAGATGCACAAAATGTCTAATGTATCTGAGTGCTAGCCACCCCCTCTCCATATCTATATATAGAGAGTGGAGATGGTGTGATGCCAAGGTGGCATTACACCTTCCTCAAGGTAAGGGTGGCACTTAAGCATGCCAACTTGCAAGCATCTTACAAGTTGCATGTTAATTTGTGTTGAATTTGAATTTAATTTGGAATCTACATTTCATCTCATAAAATGTCGACCTAATTAAATTCTAGTTCAGCATCAAATGAAAATTTCATTTGATTTCTCCCTCCAAAATCAATTCTTCATTTTAATTAAATTAAACACTTTAATTTAATTAAACTTTGACTTAACCTTTAAGTATAGCTTAACTCTTTAAGCTAGATTTTGTTAAGTTAACTTTACCAATTGATAGTCATGAGGCACCAAATTAAATTAAAACTTAATTTAATTTATCTTAATTTAAATTCTTAAATTAATTAGATCAATCTAACAATTAAATTGATCAGGCGGAGATGACTAAAAATTGTGTCAACCGATTCCCTCAATTTTTGGCAACCATGGAATCCTTTTAGCACTTAGAAAATTCCCTTCAATATTTAGGATTGCCGATTGGATTTTGTATGTGACCCATTAGGTTCTACCACTTATTGGACATGGGCTCACAATCTTTGTGACTTTAGAATATCATATATTCACATTCGTTTAAACTCCTTTAAAC
This sequence comes from Jacaranda copaia, assembly GCA_014898725.1. NCBI lineage: Eukaryota > Viridiplantae > Streptophyta > Magnoliopsida > Lamiales > Bignoniaceae > Jacaranda > Jacaranda copaia. The sequence goes on along the minus strand of JACGDI010003803.1, from coordinate 308,462 downwards.
TAATTAACCTAATTTAATTAATCTTTATTAATTGAAAAGTACCCAATCTCCTTGATCAATGTCCAACCTCAAGCCCATAGAGCCCAACAATTGGCCAAATGATACTTTTGGTGAACCATTCTAGCTCTATGTGTACAATGCAAATACGGTCCTTTCATCTCCTATCTCCATGAAAGAGGCCTAGGATAAGATTTTTGTTGGCTCTCAAATAGCTTCAATACTATGCATCTATTCTTAATATTTGATTCTGGTCTATGACCTTATCTTTGAAAAATCTCTTTTCCAAATTGTCACACTATCTTGACCAAGAACTCCTTGTAATTGATCATCATAGAATGCATAGGAGATGTACTCGCCCTTCACAAAGACAAGGAGTCGAATCCCTTTTTGGATCTTATAAACCTCCATGTAGGTCTAAGTGACTCATGCCCAATCACCACTAGAACGCCCTCTAGGTGTCCAAAGTAGAGTTAAAGCATGAGGACTTAAACATAAGGTTACAATGGATTCTCAAGTCAAAGGACTAATTAAATGTACTAGCGTAAACTGGAGAACTAGTCACTACCAACTTGCCACTATGGCTATCTAGTAAATTCGCTGGGCGGGTCTCCAGTACCTTGTTCTCTAATAAACACCCACTAACATGCACCTATATCACATATGATTTGCTCATAGAACATAGCAACATCCAACCATTGGATTATGCATTGTTACTGCAAGCCTATCTAAATCTTAGATGCAAAGTCTCATAAGATTCTACGACTTGGGATTTTTAAGATCATAACCATGTAAGACTTATTCTATGATCACCACCCAGTGCGTGCCTAAGTCCCACAGTCTAGTGTGATCTAAGGGCTTCAACCATATGCCAATGAAGTCATATTACATATGATGAAGATGGCAATTTATGAAGAATATCATTCAATCAAGATTGTATCACAAGTGAAATAGTTTTTCATGCCAATCTTATTGGCTTGTGGGGGCACTATTCCAAAACTATGTTTGTTTCATTGCATGATAAATGAATGGTAAATTACTTTTAGAATACAATAAAATTATTTGATGGCATATTTCAGTAGTAATTTTGAATGACTTCTTTTATGCATTTTGTTAAAATCAAAATTCAATGAAAAAAAGGGACAAGTAGATTTTGAATGAATTAACATTCTTTTTCTAGCGGGAAGTCATGCTCATATAGAATTTGAGACATTTTTCTAATTAATAAAATTTTTTATAAAAGAATTTTAATACTTAATTAGGAGTTTTAATTGTTAGAAAAAGTAAAAGATAAATTGATAATTTTCTTTCAATGTTAACATGATCAAGTCTAAAACTAAGAACTTAATATGGAAATGTGGAGTTTTGATTCATTTCATTGTCACCTTAATTTCTAGGTTTATTTATTTATTTATATCAGATGAGAGAGAGTTTAATCCTTCTTGGTGACTTTTCTTTTTGAAGACAAATTGATGGATGCTACTCTATAAAGGCTTCCCTTATGTGAGGATTCTTAGTTCCTACAATTTTCTTAGGTTGATGGACCCTAAAAAGGAGGATCACTTCATGTTAATTTTGTATAATGCTAAACTATGTATACTACAAAATGACCTTCAAAAATTGCCCATGAAACACAGAATTTTCAATTTCTACCATAGAATTTAGAGGGCTTTTTTTAATTTATTGAAAAAATTTCTACATTTTATAAGATACTTTTGAAATTCATACTATTAGATCTTATTTTTATTATTTCAAAAATATTTTTTTTAAGTGTTTGAATAGAACTACATACTTTTTCCTTTTCATTTTCTTTTTTAAAAAGAACTTATAAGATACTAAACAGTTTCTTTGTTCGCTATACATGTGCTCTCTTGATACATTAAAAAGTTTAAATGTTAAGAGTCACTTGAAATGTTCCAAAATTATGATAGGAGATTAGATAAATACAAAGTGGCCGCACACACATGTGGATGATTTTTTAATCTCTAGGTATTTAGTCCAAGAAAAAAAAGTAAACATCTCACATGCTACTTTAGCTACAAAAGCTTCAGCTGCCTTTGGATCAACCAACTGATGAATGATCCTCGATCCCCAAGTTATACATTATCCCATACAATCCCAAGCCACCACACCCTTCATTTTCCTCAATTTGGCCTCAAATTTTTTTCTTCTTCATCAAGGATTTGTTTAATTGATCTTCTAATTTCTTCTTTTTTGCTAATGATCCAGAAATTATTTGTTTGTACCTAGGGCACATTTTAGGGTCTAACCATATTGAAGCTCCACATTAACCCCTAGTCTAGAAAAAAAGGTATAACTAGTTCGTTAATCACAAATATCAGCTAGGTCAAATAAAAAAAAGATTTGCCCAATAATTTAGACATGTCCAATACCTCATTCTAGGACTTCAATTTGTCCAAGAAATTTTCAATGGAGTTGTATCGCACACATCCACAATAAACTTCTGCCCTTTGTGTAACTCCACTATTGAAACCACTTGAAAAGGAGAAGGATGCCATTTTTGCTGCTAAATAATCAAAAGAGGCTAAAACTTAGCAAATATAGAGGGATAGAGGGAGAGCTTAACAAATGTGATGAAAATGCACCAAATCTTCTCTCCTATTCTCAGTTGTTAATTATTGAATAGCTAACCTAAAGGAAGTGCCACATTAAACGAAAATAAAAAACCTTGCATAATGTGAAACCTGATAGAAAACTAAGACCAAAATTGAATTAAAGGCATCCTTGGCAGCCAAAATTGAAATTATCCCAAGAAAATAACAAGTTGATTAGTTTCACAGATAGTGATTGGTAGGTTCTTTAGATGATTGAAAATGCACTTCTGATTATGTTTTTTATCTTGGTTCAAAGTGATTGCTTGGAGTTTTAAAAAACAAAAGACAGTTGCATGACCCTCAAGTAAAGCTAAATATATTGTTGCAGTAGATACATCTTGATAAGTAGTATGTTTAAGGTGATTTTATCAGATATGGAAGAAAAGTAGGAGGAACCTGTAACTCTATTTTGTGGCAATATGTTAACCATTGCAATGACTAAGAATCCAATTTTTCATGCACAGTCTAAACGTATTGAGCTACAAAATCATTTCATTTGTGATCTTGTAAGAAAATGAGAAATCAAGTTGGAGTTTGCTAGTACAAATCATCTAGCAATTAATTTTCTTACCAAGGCCATCTCAACTAAAATGTTTGAGAAGTTTAAGAAGCAACTGAAAATTACAAATTAAGAGGCAGTGTTGAAAGTGAATTTGTAATTTTCTTAGATATGCAAAAAGAAACCTTGGAAGATGGAGAGCTAGCCACACTTGTGTAATTACATAATGGCCTTTGTGTGTCTCAAGAAGACTTTCCAGATTTCTATTAATCTAGAAAATGTAACAGCATAATAACATGTGTGTAGTTACATCTATATAGTGTCACACACTGCACCAAGGAAAATATCACCTTTGGTCCCATAACTTAGGATTAGTTTCAATTAAGTCCCACTCATTTTGGAATTATCACATTGCATGCCATAATTTACAATTTTTCTCACATTTAGTCCTAACTCCCACCTTTCACCACATTGTTAATAGGAATTGCATGTGCCTTATGCCCGGCTGTTACATGGTCAAATTTGGGGAGAAAATTAGCAGGCACTATTTAAGGGGTGTGAAACATTTTTTTAATTTATTAAAAGCATACCCTAATTCTCATTTTCTTCTCCAAAATTTCAACTTCTACCAAAAACACTAATCTTCCTTAAATTAGGAAAAATCATCAACTTTAATTAGTACCAAGGAGTAAATATGTGGAAAAGAAGCAAATGTCACTAGAGGATCTTATGTTTAATTATTTGACCCCTCCAGTTAACCATAAGTACATTTTTTATCATAAACTTTTACGTACCTTAGGTTGTTATTAGAGAAAGTGATGTGATCTAGGATAGATTTTAAAGAGTCTGATGGAATTTAGTGATTTCTATATAAAGGTCTTCTTTGGTGGTCCTACATTGATCTTTTGGTGCTCAAACCCCACACCTAATAGAATCTATGTTGTAAGCATATATATATATATTCCTACATATTTATGGAACAAATTTGTTTAGTTGCTTTTTGTTGTCCCTAATGTTAGAATTTGTTTTTATTATGTATGAATATCTCCCAAGTTTTGAACACTCTATTTTCCATGCTCTAGACTAGGGAATGCGTGTGCTTGGCTATCTAAGTTGTTGTAGCAAATTAAATAGGATTAGGTATACATTTGCTTAGGTATGTGACTAGATGTAATTGGTAAATGTGACTAAGCTTTGGGTTAGACCAAGGTTGGGCATGACTGAGCTTCTGTTAATTATGGACCCAAGCTTTGGGCTAGACCTTGCTAAAGCCTAAATGAGATGTAATTCTTGAGCTTGAATGAGCTTCAACTACTACTACAATTTTTGAATTTTTAGTTTTAGTTTAATTAATTTTGATGTTGTTTATTAACTATTAGTTTTGTCTGCACTATTTAATTATTTTTTTTAAAATTTACAAATTCAAATAAGCTACAAACAACATTGGTAATCCATCATGGGGAATATTTAGTCATTCAAGTAATCCTAAAATGCAAGAAACGTATGTTGGGGGGTAGGTTTCCAAGTTTGATCATATAGACCTATATTAGATAAGCTTTGAACATGTGAACAAATTATGTGACAAAATGGGGTATATGGGTATGAAAAGGTACTATAGCTTGAAGAACATGGTTTTGTGTAAATTATAGAAAGGCATCGCTTCTTGAGTTGTGCATTTTGTATGAGAATAATAGAGAGGTGAATCTTTATTTAGATCATTTAGATGCAAGTCCAAGTCCAAGTTTAAACTACCGATGAAGTCAAGTAGGGACATCAAATGCAAAAATTGAGGAAGAGCATTGTAATGATAGTGAAGAGTCCAAAAGTAATATTGATAGTGAGGATGGGGACTTTTCAAATAGTGTATTCAACATTGATATTGAGGATGAGAATGATAGTGTAGATAGTACTCTTTTTGAGGCTAATGTGGATGAAGGGGTAGAGTGGCTAGGTAATGAGGATAGGACAAATGCTGGGGAGAGAGATAACAACTGAGAGTGAGAATGAAGAAGATGGGCAGAGAAAAAGTAAGAGTATAGTGTCAAATTCATCAAACTTTAATAATGGCAAGGATTTTGATGAAAAGAGGGAAAAATACCTTATTTTTAGTGCACATGACACTTATAATCCTAAGTTTGAACTTGACATGATGTTTAGTAGTAAGCAAAATTTTAAAGTTGTGGTAAATTCACTGGCAGTTAAAACTATAAGAAACTTGAAAATAATAAGGAATGATAAAAGAAAGATATAGGCTAGGTATGTGGCAGAGAGGTGTAAGTGGATGGTCAATACTTTAGCTATGAAAAACCAGCCAAGTTTTTGGATCAGGGAATACAAATCAAAGCATACTAATAGTAGGTCTTTTCATGTGAAAAATGCAAATTCAGTTTGGTTAGGACAAAAATATTAAGAAGCATTTAGAACTGACCTTAAAAGAAATGTCAAGGGGTTTAGGCAGGATGTGATCAAGGATATTAAGGTCCATATTTCTAAGAATCAAGCTTGTAGAGCTGAATGGAAAGCATTAAATAGATTGAGGGAAGCTCTATTGATCAGTATGTCAAGCTATGGGACTATGTTGAAGAACTTAGAATTTCTAACCCTGATTCTACTGTGATTCTATCCATGGCACCAGATGATGGAAGTAGGCAACCAAAATTTGGAAAATTTTATGTTTGTTGCAAAGGCTTAAAAGATGGATTTCTTTTTAGATATAGACCAATCATAGGGATAGATGGTTGTCACTTGAAGGACCCCATGGTGGAATACTATTAACTACAGTGGGTATAGATCCTAACAACACTTTTTATCCTATTTGTTATATTGTGGTTACTTAGGAGACTAAAGAAACTTGGAAATAGTTCTTAACTTTGTTGAGGCATGATTTAAACATTAAAAGAGACTATGAGTGGACCTTTATGTCAGACAAACAAAAAGGCTTTGTTCCTACATTTGAAACTATTTTTCCAAATTCTCATAATAGATTTTATGTGAGGCATTTACATGAAAACATGAAAAGGGCTCAATTTACAAGACTTGCAATCAAAAACGCTTTGTGGAAAGCTGCCAGAGCTATTAATGTTGCTGAGTTTGATGTGAGGAAAAAAGAGTTGTGTAGGTTAGATGTCAAAGTAGGCAAACTACCTAGTTAATGGAGTAGGTCACATTTCAATATTTTTACTAAGTGTGACATTTTGCTCAACAACCTTTATAAGTCATTTAATTCCAATATTCTTAAGGCAAGGGAAAAATAAATATTGACAATGTTGGAGTGCATTAGAGAATTCTTATTGACTACGTTGCAACAGAATATGGACAATGCTAACAGAAGATAGAGAGGTAAGTTGTGCCCAAAAGCGAAGAAAATATTACAAAAAAATGCTGATAAGGCATCTAATTGCATCTCGTTGAAGTCAAATGACATTCACTTTGAAATGCTTGCTTTGATGGCTAAAATGTGCTGTTGATCTTAGGTAACACACAGGTTCATGTGGAAAATGAGAGTTGTCTGGCACTCCTTGCAAATATGCAATGAGTGCTATAAATTGTGAAAATTTGAATGTAGAAAAGTTTCCCGACTACTACTTTAGGGTTGAGGGATATCATAGGGTGTATGAGCCTTGTATGTACCCAGTAAATAGCCCTGATAAGTGGAAACAGACTGGCTTAGTTCCTCCAGATCCCTTAAACATAGGTGAAGATGCAGGTAGGCTAACAAGGGCAAGAAGACTTGAACCTAATGAACTTGCAAACAAATAGAAGGCAAGGGTTGAGGAAAAAGGGAAACATGTGAGAATGAAAAGGCAATAAACTCATATTAAGTGTAAATATTGTGCAGACATTGGGCACAACAAGAAAGGATGTAAAAAATGTAAAGATGAAGCATCTATGGATTAAGTGGATGAATTAATTGGTTTGAAACATGAAAGTGGCGAAGAAACACTTAGCATAGAAGAACAGGTTGTTGCAGTAGAAGGCTTGAAGGAATAAGTAAATGTAGTAGTTGGCTTGGATAAACAAGATGATGTTGCAATTACTTTAGAGAAACAAGTTGATGTACCAGTTAGCTTAGACAGACATGTTAATGTATCAGTTGGTTTAGAGAAAATAGGCTTTGCTAAACCAGATTAGGGAAATAGAGCACAGTAGGAGCAAATTAGCATGGAGGTCAGCAACTTGGAGGTAATTAGATGGTTTGACTCCCAATCTAGTGTACAACTCAACTTGGACTCCTAGCAAAACAATGGCCAAATTAATACATCAATGAGTGCTCAAGAAGGAAATAGACTAACTATAAGTATTATACTTTAGTATTTCAATTCAATTTTTTAGCTATTTTTTATTTTGTAAATTAATTCACTTTATTGTTTAAAATTTGCATTTAAGAAAAAGAATAGAGACATCTCATGATTATGTTAATCAAGTAAGCATTTGGAATATATGTGTTCTATATGTTATAAATAACAAACATACTTTCTTGGTTTCATATGATTCGGACAAGTGAGAAAATAGGAACAAACCAAGTGATTGTCCTTAATGACTCTCCAATTGTTGCACCAATAAGTTCTCCATATGATCTCTTATGTTAATTTTTGTAATGTCTATTATATTATCTCTTACACTTGTTTAAGGACATTTTGTAGGTTAGAAAGAGTCTAAGGAAGAAGGCGCCTCTTCTAGTACCACCAAAAGCAACCAAGAGAGTTCACGATTTAGTAGAATGAATAAGTTATATGTTATTTTTAATTTACAACTTATATTTGGTCTAAAATTCAATCATTTATTGGGTTCATAAATTATTGTAGATAAGAACTAACCCAAGGAAAAAGGCACATCCTCCAACACCACCTAATGCAACAATGAATAGGAACTTGCTTGTAAGTTCATTTTTTTACTATATTTGTGGATAATTTTCTATTTAGATGTTTGTTTTAAGTTACTCTATTTTTACATGCCAAGAAAAAAGAAACAACTCCAACTTATAGTGATATGGACAAGATGTTCAGCTTCAATAGCAAGAGGCTTGGAGTGAAGATTAGAGAACCTATTCCTTTAGGGACCAACTCATCCAAAGGTTGAAGTGTCTATAACAACATAAAAGAGGGCACCACTTCAACACTTATTTAAAACAATTGATAGGGATGGAAACAAAAATGTCATGCAGAGAAGTCTAGAACCTGCATATAACTCATGGAAAGATGGCCTAATCAAGGCTAGAATGGAACAAGAGAAGGTACCAACTCCACCTATAGGAGAATAGGAAAAGGACAAGAATAGAATTTGCCAAACATATGTAAAACTTTTTTGTCTTATAAAAGTATGTCCCTAATTTCAGGAATTGAACTGAACTTTCAAGTGGATTGTCAGATATGAGATGCTATATTTTTAAATGTCAGACTTATTGTTTTGTATTGACATTAGATTCTGAGTTTTCAAGAGTTTATTGGAAGTGAATTTCTATGATATGGTGAATTTTGAGTTCTGATATATTATACTCTTCACTTATGTATTGATGTGTTGTTCTCTTCATTTGTAGTGATATGTTGTTCTCTTCCTTTTCCAACTATTTTAAGAAACATGAAACTGAGTTTATTTGTCTAGATTATATGTCTTTAACTTTGCAAAAATGGTGTTACTCAATTTTTAGAAAACATTTAACATCACCATCTTAAAACTTATCAATTTAGAATTTTAACTTAACAATTTAACCTACACCTACAATGTTAAACTAATGAACCAAATAGATAGAACATTATAATCAAACTAAGCTAGATACAACTTAGACTTTTAACTAAGTTTACACTTAACTAATACAACCATACTAGAAAACTGAGATATGAAGTTCACAACTTTATCTCATCTAAATCTCGAAAGAAATATGTACAATCATGACACAAAAATAACATAAATCGGCACCTTCATCCTCTATTGCAGCTTGGACACTTTATCCTTTAGTATTTTTAGCTTCCGAAGGAGCCCCAGTATAACCTCCATAGCCTTTATGCACATTCATGGATCTTCCCAAATAAGAAAATCACACCAACCTGCAATTGAATCAATGTAATTGTAGAAACGTTTCTTAAGGTTTAAATTAGTCTATGAAGTCCTCAAGTAAGAATTCTTCCCACAATAAGGCAGCTAGCTCAGCGTGTTCGACTTGATGAAGAGATTTTTTGCCTCTCACAAATGTACTGTTGGATGCCCTTATTGTCCCTCTATTTTCTTTGTCTTTATTCCCCTTTTTCCCTCTTATAGAGCTTAATTTTCCCTTCAAAATGTGTAGGTAAATAGTGCTTGTCAAATTTCTCCCCCAAAACTAACCCAATAATAGCCACGCATAAGGCATGTGCAATTACCATTAATAATTTGATTGAAGGTGGGGGTTAGGACCAAGTGTGTGAAAAATTATAAATTATGGGGTACAATGTGATAATTCCAAAATGAATGGGATTCAATTGAAACTGACTTTAAGTTATAGGACTAAAAATGCGAATTGTCCCACTGCATTATATTTGAAATAAGCAATAGTATTGTAACAAGTAACAAGCAATATGTTGTAACAAGCAAGTAAAAACTCTAGTAAAGCTCATATTTTCTATAATAAAAACATCTCTCTTTTTGTACTCATTCGTATATATTTTCTTACCAAAAATTTCTATTTCTATTCTTATCATTCTTAAAACTCTCACCACACTTATGCACCTAAAACCCTGACCATCCATTGTTGCAAGTGTTTATGGAAATGATAGGAAAAAACAATAGTGATAATAGGTGTCCATACCATGGATGTACTGGAAAATCCACTCCAATATGATCTTTGTTTAATAGAAGTTTGGATAGTAGGGTTAATCAATGGAAACTTTGATTCATTGGCCTTTGGATAATCTTTGTGTACCTATACATTCTTCAAGTTCAACATTCCAAGTTAAATTTCCCCCCTCTATGATAGTCAAGATACTTTGAATAGATGCTATTGCCATTGTCTACATGATGTAAATCATCTCTCACTTTTGGCTTTGACAAATGGCTTCCTCATGGTACATTTGGAGAGATATGGAAAAGATGAGTTTTGGGAAATTGTTATAGAAAGAACCTATTTGAATGTTAACACCTTGGGCTCATAGGTTAAATTTGCAATTTGGGGAAACCTAATGGTGTTGGTTGATTTTGACTTAAAATGGAAAATGAAATGAAAGAAAGGCCTATTTTCCCTCCAAAAAGGGTCATCTGCATGTCACATAACTACTTCTCATCAGTTTTGATGCCTAAGGTAATGATAGTGATAAAAATTATTACAAGAATTACTGTCTAAGGATTAAAAATGTGACTCAAGATTGTTTACGGATGAAACAAATAAGTGGCTAATTTTTCCAAAATAAGTATAAAGAAAGCAAGATAGTCAACCCAAGAAACACAATAACAACCACCTTTCCATATTCATACCTTAAGAAATAGTCATCTTCAATCAATTCATGTCTCTTCGGGAGATGCCCACAAAAGAGAACATCTAATGATCCATAAAATACAAAAATATGAAAATAAGTACAAGGGGAAGCTAGTGACCACATGTAAAGTATTCACTCCGGTGACTTGTGAACTTTAACTTGTTGAAAGAAAGAGACAACAAGACATTGATTCATCAGACAATCAACAACAATCTAACATGCAAATGAGAACACATGGGTAAGTAAAAAGATCAATGATATATTGAAGACACTAAAAAAAAAAGTAGCAACAAATCAAAAATTTAAGGCTAACGAAGCATGTTATTAATTTCTTAAACACTAATGTTCTTTTAAGAGGAATAATTATAAAAAAAATATTCCATGAAATTGATGGTAGGCCGCTCAAAAGAAAACATTGGCTAAACCGAAAATTTAGAATCCAAAAGCTTATAAGAATGGTAATCTTATGGAGAAAACAAACTAAGAAAAATGCCTAGGAAACTTACAAAATAGAAGTGAAAAAACGTTCACAAAAAAACTACTTAGACGTCTGTTACATTTTTATGGATAAGTTGACATTTGCAAAATTGTAAAAATAATACTGTAAATAATGTCATTTTGCAAAAGTGGACTAGAATAGAAAACACGACAAAATTAGAATCATAACTATAAAAAAAAAAGGAAAAGAAAAGGACAACTCTCACTAAAAATTGCAGTCATCTCACTGAAAATCACAATAAGCACCAAAATATGCTCGTGTGGTGCCTCATTATATGCCACATATACTTTGATAAAGAAAAATTGTAAAATAAGACCACAAATAAGGCCATTTTGCAAAAGATGATTTGAATTAATTAAGGAGCAACAACAAAGATAATTGATCTTAAGCAACATAACATTAGGGAACAACAAAAAAGATAACCACATAACATTGAAATATTGAGCGACAAAAAGTAGGGCAAAAATTGATGACATCGGATAGCTATGAAAATTGTCCGATTCATCCAAAATGACTATTGATACAAAACCAAATAAAAATTTATGAGGCTAGAATGCTACTAAATTTGATCAGCTACAAAATTATGTAAATTGATGAGTTTACATCAGTGGAAAATGTTGATATTGCTCCTTATTTTAGTTTTATGTATTATCTTTTTTCTTGCTACTTAAGTTTGGTTACCTTTTTGGCTAATCCTTAATTTTGGCCAATTTTTGCAAAATGGCCTTAGTTATTATCCTACTTTGCAATTTTTTCTTATCAAAATACATGTGGCACATGATAAGGCATGAAGCTGTGCCAACCAAACACCACACAAGCATATTCCAGTGCTAACTATGCTTTCCATTGAGCTAACTGTGCTTTTAGGTAAGCTTTGTCCTTTTTTTTGGTTTTTTTGTAGTTATGGTCCTAGTTTTGCCACAACTTTAATTTTGGTCCTCTTTTGCAAAATAGCTTTATTTATAGTCCTATTTTTACAATTTTCTCAACCAATATTAATATTATTACAACTAGTACTTTATTGAAGTTGCTTTCACAAGTGCTCCCATATCCCTTATCTCAATCATCCAAAAATTCAATAAACACAATCAATGTATAATCAAATCACCAGTTACACCAATTCAGAGCTAATTTCTTTAAAAATTAAAAATAGAATCAACTATTCCTATCAACTACATTCTACTATATGCAAGGTAGTGCAGAAGAGAATTGTGTCTCTTTCAATGTGAAAGAGCAATCTCATGGAGTGCTTTCCCCAAAAAATTACAATTTTAGTCCACTAATTATGATCTCCTATGAAGAAAGGACTTAATGGTTGTGTTTTCAAAATAATCCACATCGTTGAGAATTCCATCACATTGAGGATAATATTTCCCAAATCGATATCATTTGGCTAGAGATTGATTGAAATTGGCCAAATATTTTATAGATATAGGTCACTTGAGCTTCAAATGGGGGTTTTACAATATGTGGCATTAACTACCACATCACTACACTTACGCAGTCATTTTATCCACATCAGCTACCCACATGTATTAACATTCCTCAATTTGTTGGTTCATGACAAAGTGGACTAATTTTGAAAATGCAAATTATTAAAAATCCTTTCTTTCTGAGAGACCATAATTAGTGGACCATAACTACAATTTTCTTCTCCTTTCCCTTTTAAGATTTGTAATATGTATGTTCTTTGGAAATTTAGTGTCATTTATAAGTAAATTTCAAGTAAAAAGAGCTTTTATGCATCTAATTTGTTTACATTTTTGCATAATGCAGAAGAAAGGGAAAAATAAAGAGATTGAGGTAGGATGCATTTCAAAATAAAAATAATTGGTCGTATCAATTGTCTCTTTGAGGATAATATTGAAATCTCTTATTCTATCAATTCGTTATCCAAATCATTAAGAAAAAACTTATCCCTTAATTTTCTAAATAATCAATAGTCTCTTTATTTTTTTGATATGTCTCTCCTCATCAATTGTCAAACATCCTATTCTTTATGCTCATTCTACCTCAAGATAAATCTAGCATAATCAATATAGCCAATCGAAAAGAAATCAAATTAGTTAGTGCATTCGGCATTGGGGCTAGGAAGAGATGAATAAGATAATAGGGCAAATTGTATTTTTGGTCTCATAAGTTTGGCCTCTTTAAATTTTTGTTCCTTTCTTTATCAATTTTGCACATTGCATGCAATAACTACATTTTTTTTTTTCAATTTGAGGATTCAAAAGGAGTTCTGTCCATAAATTAATGGATAAATGGAAATCCAAATAGAAGGTTTTATGGTTATGCTGCCATGAATAATAATTATGGTTTCTTTGCTTGGGAAGACCCTCAAATGTGTGAAAAAGGAAGACAAATGATACTAGGGTTGCTTATGATGCTAAATGTAATGAAAAAAAAGTTGTTAAAACTTCAGGAAAGGAAAACTATATTGCTATATCTATTGGTGATTTCTTGGTTGATGGTTCTTCACTTTGTTGGGACCAAAAATCCAAATAGATAGAGCTTATGTGACCGAAAAAATGCCAATTTGATGGCCACATGGGTAGCACATGACCGAAAGCCTCTTTGGCACTTATTGGATTCAATGTATGAAGGTCATAAAGAATGTGACCGAAATACATATGGATCTAGCTTATGAGACCAAAAATACAATTAATTCAATATATCACCAAGCACATTTCTTCCCTATAATCCCTAAATTTTGAAAACAATAGCAAAGTAAAATGCCAAGTCACTCATGAGTGAAATACTTGTAAAAGAAACAAAAATATTATGAAATGTTAGAGCCCGGACATGAAAATTTTTATCAATATATTCCCATATATATGTCAGACAAAATAAAAACATAAAAAATACAATAGAAAAGGCAACGAACTAAAGAACAAAATTGTTTACTTATCTAAGGGTGTCAAAATTTTCAAAATGCGATAGTTATTGGTGCATTTTATATACTTTAGGAGATTGTAATCTATTCCAAGTGGATATAAGTATGCTCGATGGTTGTAAATTTAGACTATTCAGTAGTCTTTTTCACTAAAAGAGTCAATACTTAGCCAATTAAATATTTTTGTGAATTAATGGATCCAATATGTCCAATTATCTTGATGTTTGAACTTACACAATTAAAGAATGAAAGTATGAATAACATTGAACAGTTATTTTTAAAAGAGTAATTTGACTTACCAACATTTTTAAATTTAGGAATCATAATAACCTTATTTAAGACTTTCTTAGAGCATGTCTTGGGAAATCAAGTATCAGAGGGATAAGCGATCCAAATCACTGATGAAGTCCAACCACTGCATACATCTATTAGGTGAGTTTTATACTTGGTAATATGAGATTTCTTGTTAGGATATAACAAATGTGATATTGTTGCATGAGCCTTCTTGTGGATTGAATTTGAGAATTAATCATATGCTCAATTTTATTTTATTTTTTTTGTTCACGATAAAATATGCTTAGATATCTACTCAAATATGAACTCTTCTAAGTAAATATGCTCTATGTGAACTAAGCATTGAAACATGCCATTTTTGAAAATGAAATTTTCTAGGTATCAAATTTGATAAAGCATTACTTAATTGATATTATATGAGCATTTGATATTCCGTAAGACGGTCGTGCTAACTGCTTGGTATATGATTCTTGATTTTGATTCAACCTATGTTAGTTTATATATGGCAATTGTGAAATGCAAAGTTAAAATGCATTTTTAGGACAATTTTTCTTAAGCTATTTTACCCTTAGGATGCCCTTAAAAGGTTGCGCTTAAGACTAGGATTAGAAAGACAACTACATGGAATCAAGCTTATAGTCGATTATCATTTAGGGATCTTATTTCATAGTTCATTAGAGGATAGCTGACTATGAGTTGGATTGACATATAACGGTCATGTCCATTTTGGTTTAAGAGTCTGAATATGCCGCTTGAACTTAAAAGGATAAGTAATCTATTGCGTTTTGATGTTGTGGGTGATAAAGCCGAAGGCCATCTTAGCTTCATTGACTAAAGTATTTTATTTTCATACGTAAGATTTAAGATTTCAATACTTTAGTATATGTTAATGAACTTTCTAAAAGTTCACATATATCTTCTTGAGCTCGAAAAGAAAGCTATTTTGAACCATATGTTTTTTTTACCAGTTACATATTTGAAGTTTTATATTTTGAAATAATTCTATCTACAAATCCACATGAAAAAGTTATCCAAATCAATTATTTGCCATGCAATCTGTCAAGTTATCATTAATTATCGCAGCAATGGACAAAGCTCATGTCAACCTTTTATCTAATAAACACATCCCTTTCATAAGTTAGAGGTTTGATGCCCGTATTAGCTTTTGAATTACTATGATTATCCAAGTAGTAGATACTATCAAAAAAACTATAGCTGATTTAATGAGATATTCGTAATTTCATAACCTGCATTAGTTGATACTTTTTTTTTTTTTTTCCAATACGGTAAAGATATATTGATAAGAAACTGAAATACACATCAAAGTTAGGGGCCAATCATAGCACCCATACATCAAAATCAATTGTCAAAATGCACCTCCGAAATTGGCTAGTGACAAAAGAATAAACAATGACCAGCCATAATGAATTGTTGTACAACATGTGCTTGAAAGACAAAAGGACAAAACAATGCCTATGTTACTGCCACATGGATTAGCAACTTCATACCTATAATTGGTGCTTGAAGATCATGATTTGGTTGGCATTATCCATCTGGGCAGCCTACACAAGCAGTTAACAGAGAGTAGATCCAATAGGCATCCACCAGCACCAAGGGAAATTTTCTGGACCATATTAAAAATTGTCTCGTTGGAGATGTTCCACAGAAAGAACAGGAGCTCGATCAGGTTATCTGTACTAACTGAGATGAGAAACAAAGAGAAATGAAGGTGATAAAATCATCAGTTGTACAATCGTGGCATTTGGGAACAGTAAGTCATATAGTTAAAGCTTGGCCAACATATGCAAAGCAGAAGACAAAAACTGGAGACAGAAATAGAGCAGCACATTAATATTACACATACCTAAAAGTACAGAAAATATGCAGCAACAACCATTAAATATAACAGCAGAAACAAGACAACAGTATCCTCAAAATGGAGAACCATGGAACCACTCCTAATAGAACTTTTCACCAATAGAATTGAACAAAAATCCAGCAGATTATCAGTTGTAGAATAGGTAGTAGCAAGTATTAAAAGCCTGAAAACCATTAACAACATCGGGTACCAACTGAAAGCCACACAGCCCTGGATATAAACTGATCTCAAAGAAGAAACTGATCACACAGATAATTCATTTAAACTTGAAATATAGCATTCTAATCTCTTCCAGACAAATAATAACCTGAACCTCTTGTAGAAGTCGATGCTTTCCAAGAACCAAACTTTGATTGTTAGTACAGGCTTCTTTTGCAAGGTAATTAGCCGGTGCAATGTCTTCTCTACAAATATGACAAAAGAAAACTCTCAAAAGGCTAAGTCAGGTTTCTAATTTTACCAATTAGGTGAGCCAAACTCCAGTGATGTATTTATTTTTAATTTGTTTTGGATAAGTTACATTACCACTGTTGGATCCACCCCAATAATGATGTTGGATAACTGATTTTGAGCACAAATTCCAAACCTTTCAGAACAGCCACATGCTCCGCAATAGTGATATTTGCATATTCAATTGGATGAATGAAAGCAAAAATAACATGTTTATCCTCACCTCTAAGGATACCACTTGCTCTAGCTACCCCTAGATTATTTTTGACTTTGCCATTATTATCCAATTTAAAGAAACCAGGTGGAGGGGACCTAATTAAGAATCGTGCATGGAAGAGGTTTCTGCCATGGGAAGAATAAATTAAACATGGCAGCTGTAGTGTTATCTCTTTTCCAATGTAAGGCCATGAAGAGACCAACTTTATGTGTAAGATTAACATATTATTGTACCCTTCAAATAACCTTTTCCCCAGTGCATCTTAAGCCTTTATGCTTAAAATGGGGATAATACTTCTGATATGAACCTGTGAACCTGCAAAAGCTCTCATTTTCCAAGATTGAAATAGCAAAGATATATTAGTGGTGTTAGGCATGGAAAAGCGAAAAAATATGAAATAAGCTCCACACTTTTTTAGCTAAAGTGCAAGAAATAAACAAATGACCTATACAATCACTCACAATGTTGGCACTAAGATGTAAATGATGCCCTTTTCTTGAATTTTTCGATATGAAGGTATGAGGTTATTGAGGAGTTTCCAAGCAATAAATTGAAATACTGAGAATAAGGATTTTCTTCCATATAGATCTAGAGAAAGGGAATTGAGGATTGGGTTGTCTGATGGTGAGCCATGTTCTTTTTATGGAGAAGACACCAGAAGGTGAAGGTTTCCAAAAAGCCAAATCTCCGGAGTTCTGAAGGATGGGAATGTCATAGATTTGATCAACAAGGTCAGGGGAAAGCACTTCCTCCAGCTTATGTTTGCTCCACATACCATTATCCTAAAAGGATTTGGTAGGAATGTTAGAAAAGTGATTAGAATTAAGAATGGAATTCAGGGATGATTCACCTATCCAACAATCATGCCAGAATGAGATATTTCCTTCTCCAATAGTCCAAAAGATGTATTTGTCTTCCTCAGATTGGATAACACAGAGTCTTTTCTACACATAAGAGTTCTGAGGAGAAACTTTGATGGTAAGCAGATGACATCCTCCATAATACCTTCTGTGAATGAATTCAGCCTATAAAGAAGCTTGACATTTGAATCTCCACCAAAGTTTGAAAACAAACACTAATACAGTATCCACTAAGCTCTTCATATTCAGCCCTCCATGAAAGGAGAAGCACATAAGAGTCCAAGACCTCCAATGAACTTTTTTATTAGCCTCAGTAGAGCCCAAAAATAACTTGTTAAACATCCTTTCAATTTTGAGGACACCCCTTAGAGGGTTCACAACTTGAAAGATATGGATAGGATTGAAAAAGGGAGTGCTCTTGATAAGAGCAAGTCTACCTCCAATGGATGGTCTGCTATGTTCCCATCCCAAGAGCCTTTTCTGGATTTTAGCAAGAACAAGATCATATAATTGACATCTTTGGTTTCTTTTATGAAGAGGCGCTCCAAGATAAGAGAAAGGAAGGTGGGTTTGAGGGAATCCTGTAACATCTACAATGAGAGGCACAGTTTTAGGACGACTTTTGCAAGTAATGAAAGAGCTTTTGGAAATGCTAATGAGTTGCCCCAAAGTTTCTTCACAATTAGAGCAGAAGTGCTTGAAGAGTTGGAGGAATTAAGACTTGGCTTGCATGAAAACCATAATATCATCTGCATAAGCAAATTGGCTCAACCAAAGACTTCTACCCACTTCAAAGTACATATCTCGATGCCTTTGGAATAAAGATTCCAAGCTTCTTGAGAAAAGTTCAGCAAAAGATAATGAAAAAGCTAGAAGAAATAGGATCTCCTTGTCTCAAACCCCTAGACGATTTGAAGAAACCTGAGTTAGCATATTCACCTAGATAGAAAACCAACAATCATCAATCAAGTTTCTGATGAGATGTATCCAAGCAATTGGGAATCCAAACTTGTCAAGAATAGCAAAGAGGAGTTTCCAATTCACTCAATCGTAAGTTTTCTCCATGTCGAGCTTCATCATGACATTATCTTTACTCTTTCTGAAGTAATAGACCATTTCTTGAGCCAACAAAATATTGTCATGGAAGAGGCGAACTTGCACGAAACCGCTTTGATTTGGGGAAATGATACGGGGAAGAATCGATGAGAGTCTAAAGTTTACAAGTTTGGAGATGATTTTGTTGGTTGTATTGCAAAGGCCAATGGGTTTAAAGTGTTTCTAAGTGAATGGAGAGTCAACCTTAGGGATGAGAGTAATGGTGGTGGCCAAAAATCACCTCAGCAGCATAGTCCCATTGAGGAAGTTAGTAATAGCTTCCACAACATCCCGTTGAACAATTTCCCAACATGTTTGGAAGAACTTCGATCTATATCCATCGGGACCAGTTGTGCTTTCATGGTGAACTGCAAAAACAACTTCTTTTATCTCTTCAGGAGAAGGAATTTGCATGAGGAAGTTAGCATCAAATTTAGTTAAAGGGCAGGGAATATAGTTCAAGCTGTCATCAGTAAAACTAACTTCAGCTTCTGTTAACAAATGTTCAAAATAACCTGCCACTCAGCTCAAAATCTCTGCTGGATTTGCAATGTTCTGGCCATGATCATTTGTTTCGAATATTCTGCTTTTAATCTATTTCTTCTGGGCCATGCTTTGGAAAAACTTTGTGTTATGTTCTCCCTCTTGAAGCTATTTGCACAAAGCTCTCTGATGCCAAAAATCCTTCTCCATAGAGAGTACTTGAGCAAGTAAAGCATTAGCTTTTTTAAGTTGCAGCAAGTTCGCTAAAGTTGGTTCAGAATCATACTTTTGTGCAGCTTGTGCAGCCACTTCTTTGGCCCCCTTGACTCTTGAAAAAACATTTCCAAAGACTCTCTTGTTCTAATTTTTTAACACAGTCTTGAGCCTTATAAGTTTGAGAAATAGCTTGAGCATACCTCTCTTCCTCAAAGGTTGTTCCCAATTGCTTTTGACAATCTCCTTTAACTCATGATGCCTTAACCACATGTGTTGAAACCTGAAGCCAGAGGTATGAGTCACATTAGTTTCTGAGAAGATAATAAGAAGGCCATGGTGATCTGAGCAAGCTCTAGAGATGTGTTTCACTCTGATTGTACAGAAGGTTTCTGCCCATGTGGATGAGCAAAAGATTCTATCAATTCTTCCCCATATAGAGTTATCAATCCAAATGAATGGTGACCCCTTGAATCCTGCATCCTCAAGCCCACAATCCATAACCATATCACAAAAATCCTCCATTGTAGTTTCATTAAGACAAACATCTCCTTTTTCCTCCTCAGCATTCATGTAACTATTGAAATCCCCTTTGACAAGCTATGGAAGGCTTGTGTTAGAAACCTTGCACAAATTGTCCCACAGAGCTATCTTGCAAGTTTAAGACATTTTGAAAGCACAAATCCGCAAAGCATAGAAGACCAGCTTCTACAAGACACTTGAACATGGAGCAATTGATCCGTATCTAATAGAACATCAATTTCTAGAGATTCATCATACATAGACCAAATTTTATTGCTGACATTTGCTATGCCACTGTCCAAACCCAACCTCCTTGGCATGAAAACCTTATCCAAGTTGATTTTACGTTCAATCAAGACAAGAAGCTTAATTTTGTGATCTTTAACCACTTCATGGACAAAAAATTCAGAGAATTTGTTGCCAATACCCTTAATGTTCCAAATGAGGAATGTATTCATATCATAGTTGAAAAAGGTTTGGTTCTCTCCAATTTCCTCATTGTATCTAGGGTTGGTTATGGTTGGTGTTGAGAGTTGATGAGGAAGAGGGCTTTTTGTTCGACTTTTCGAACTTAGCAGAGGATTTTGATTTACTGAAGATTTTAGGAGATTAGTTTGAGAGTATATTTTGGTTAGAAGTTTTATGGGGTGGATAGGTTTGGCAGGGGATTATTTCCATGTGTGGCAGTATTTTCCAGAGATATATTTAGGGCACGAATTAGTTCCAAAGATCTATAAATAGGGCTAGTAACATTTTCTTCGGAAGAGGCAGGACAATTCATCAAATTTCATCAGAGGTCAAACAAATATCATTCAGAGCCAAACAATTATTTGTGATATATGCAAGGCATAGTTTCACATCCTTATCTAACTGGACTATAGGTCTGTTATGTTCATTTTCAATCGGATTACCAGCAGAGTCCATATCATCATCAGATTTAGTTAATTATTCCAGAATCCATAATGTTTTAATCACCAAGAGGTATTAAAGAGAGCAAATTTCCAGCATCATTAAAATCATTAGAATCCAATAGAGTTCCAGAATTCACAGTAACAGCAATAACATACATGCTCTCAGAAGATGAATAAATAGAATTCACAGAATTCAGCAGAGTTCCAAAGTTCACAGCAGCAGCATTAACACACCTGTTCTCATAATCCAACAGAGTTGCAGAGTTCAAAGTACTAACAAATTTAACATGATCAAGTTTCACATTTTTAGACATAATAGCATCAACACTCATAGAATCAGGGACAGCACAGGGAGCTTCCCTAGAAGTCTTAGTCATGTTACTATCATCATTACAGTCATCTAAAATAGAGAAAGGATTGCTTGCCTCAACAGGATTAGAAAGAGATGGAATGCTACTTTTCTTAGTCTGAGATACCCCGCTCAGCCCAACGGCGTCCTTTCCAGCCACTATTTCTGAACGTTTTCCTTTTTCCTCTCTATCTAGCCTCTTCGATTTTCTAAAGTTTCTTTTCTAAGCAGGTCTTGATACATTCCCACTAATGTAGCAGGCACGAACATCATGACCAAGGTGACAGCAATGTCAACAGTACTTCAGTAGATTTTCATAAATCAGCTTGATTTTGGAAGTGCATGCATCTTGTACCAACTCAATTTCTTCTAGCAATTGTGTAGTTAGATGAACCTCCACATAAATTCGGGTAAAACTGATCCTGTCCCTCTTCATAGTGGGTTCATTAACTTTAATCGGATTCCCAATGGCAACAGCAATAGTATGAAAAGCCTCATAGTCAAATAGGTGAGAAGGGAGTTAGGGATTCGTAACCAAACTGCAGCCACCGATAGTTCGTGATGAAAATCAAAATCAAGTGTATACTTGAGATGCGCATCAGGAGACCATAAATAAGCTATTCTTTGTGTAGTCAGACTATCGAGTAATCCTCTGCATTGCTTAAATTGAAAAGGAAATGTTTGGGATTGAGGAATCAGATAGAGAATCCTCCTACTAGCTTCATGGATTATAACTTTTTAACAATCGATTGGTACATTAGAAGTCCAAATGAGAATTTCCCTACTAGGGCAAATTGAAAGGATTCGGTTAATTTGCTAATCTCTGAAGCCAAAAAAAAAAAAAAATTGAGGTTTTTCCATGTCTGGAAGAGATTGACCCAGCCCGAGGACCATGAGGATCGAAGAGGATAAAAGAAAAATTAAGGGAGAAAGAAAAGGTGGTCTGATTTGTCACGTCGAACCACGTCACCAAAAGAGGCACGAGCGATTGCCGGCGGCGAGAAGAGGGAAGAAGATGAAGGTTTGGAGGGGCGGAAAAGAGGTAAGTCAGCCAAAGACGACGGGGGAAAGATCGAATAGTTGGAGAAAGAGAGGGCACGGCAGAGAAAAGGGCGAGGGAATGAGCGATGGCAGACAAAGACGTTTGGGAGGGAGAGTTAGGCGAAAGAGACAATGGGGAAGCAAAATACATAGCTGGAAAGGCTTTGGCTGGCCACCGGCTAAAAGCGGGGGCTGGACAAAAAATAATTAAAAAAGGAAAAAGGGTTAAGGAAATACGAGCCAAAAAAGGAAAGAATGCAGAGAAAATTGGGCATGCACCAAAATTCTCTCTTTCTCAATTAATTCATACCTTCACAAGCAATGCGTTGTAGCGAACGCATGATGCCCTAGGGGCTTTTACATAGACAGCGCCACCCGGGCGTACAATGAAGCAATGCGTTGTAGCGTACGCATGATGCCCTAAGGGCTTTTATATAGACAGCGCCACCCGGGCTGCCCATTGTACACGAATGATACTAAATATTGTAAGTTCAAGTTTGTATTGTAAATAGAAGTATTATATCTAGAAAATTATGATTTTGATACTATTGTGTATTAAATGGGGGATCATGAGATGTTTTGATTGAAATGTGCGATAAGTTTTAAATGTTAGTGAGTTGTTAAATGATTCAAGTTTATGATTCTAACCTTTTATATTTTGTTTTAAATTGTTCGATATAGTTTGATTATACCTTAACTCAAGTAAGACATCTCTTGAACAAGACGTTATAAATGCATTTGTATATGTGAATGGAACAATTTCCATAATGAAAATACTAATAATTTCTATATGCGATTAAAGTGGACAGCCATATATTAATACAACTAGCAATGATTTGTATGATTATAGTACTGTACTTGCCGTCCTACTTGTATATAACTAAACTACATTTAGATAAAATAATGATGGCTTGAGAGGTAGATAGGTATAAAAAATTATATAATTATTTGATTTCTTTTCTCTTTGTAAGTCGAAATTCATTTACTAATTAATGATATACAAATAATAATAATGTTAGTTGGACTATTACTTTAGTATCGTGAATACTCTTAACCAAATTTTATAATAATTACATAAAATAGAACTATAGAATCTAATAAATTTAACCACAATTTCATCTCAATCACCATCAAGTTAAGGTGCTACTTCAATTAAACCCAATAATTAAAGCTAAATTATACAACCCTTTACAAATTAGACTTGTAATAACTAAAGAAAGTATCCCTAGTTGAAGTCAATAGCTTAACTAAAGAAATATATCATATTATTATATTCTTTACCGTGGCTGTCTAACTTTCAAGCCATCATTGTATTAGCTAAACACAAAAACTGTAGTTCATTTATGCACAAATATGAACATATATATTACTTTATTAGTATAATGGTGAGAATTGCTACTATGTATCGTTGTAGAGAAATTGCAGTGGTGTAGAAAATTGCAGCATATGGAAGGCATCAAGCCTAGTTTACCAACTGTCAGTTAATTAGTTTCAGTCTATTATTTAGTTAGCTTATTAATTGTAATTAGCTAGGGTTAGTTTGTCAATCTCTGTTAATTAATTGATCACTTCTATCTATAAATAAGTGTACATCCACGTGGAAATCGCTATTCTAGAATACAGAAAAATTATTCTTCAGCCTTGTCTTTTTTGAAATCAAGATGGCTCTCTCTCTCTCTCTCTCTCTCTCTCTCTCTCTCTCTCTCTCTCTCAAATGGCAGTTTCACACAAATCCACATGGTATTAGAGTGATACCAATCCTATAGAGGCGAAATCGAGATTGAACCTCTCACCAGAGTAACTGGTCCAGGCAACAGTTGAAAGAAGCTTGCCAATGGACAATGCAAGAAGAAACGACATTGGAGGAGTTTAGAATTTACCAAAAAATAGAGCAGGAAATAATGATGGAAATTTGTTGCATCTCCGATCCTTGGATCACCTATGCATGACTTTCATATCTATGCCACTGAACCAAACTACTTATCTGGCATAGAGTGGAGTGATGAAGATAGTGATAGGCACAAAGGTCAAGCTAGGATTCATCAATGGTAGATGCATGATGCCAGATGAGGAATAAGGGGAATACGAGTAGTGGAATACCGTTGTCGTACTCGATGGTGTTGAGAGTTGAGAAGCAAAGAGAGATACAAACCATGTTTAATGATAAGGAAGATAACATGGCTATGTTGTCAGAGAGTCAACAATCTAAGAAGTTCAATAATGAAAGCTAGGGGCTTAAGAAAGGAAGACCGATAGCAATGAGGATTGATAAATTGAGTCTGCATTGTGCATATTGAAACTATAATGGCCACATAAAGTAGATGTGCTTTAAGTTTCATGACACACCCAATTGGTACAATAAGTTGGTCATGCCAAGAGTGAAGTCGGGTCCTAAGCATACAATAAATATGGTTGATGTGGTATCTAAGAATGATTCTAGAAAGGAGAATCAGTTCCCAACTGAATGGAATGATAACATACAGGATATGATACAAAGTGAAGTGAGTAGAATTAGGAATGCACTTTATGATGTTGGTACAAAATACTGTAAATACCTAATGTTAAGTTTGTTTGATCAACAATAAAAAATAATTAAAAATACTTTACTCCATTCATAAAAAATATAATTCAAATAGTATTCCAGAAATTAATTTACAAAATTCCTAATATTTGATCATAAATAAGTCATATCTTGATATTTATGATGTTCGACCACACAACCAATTACGTATTGTATTGTACCAACATTATAAAGTGTAGCCCTATGAGGTCGAAGGGTATAATAATCTGTTGAATAGAGTGAGAAGTGTTTGATGAATTCTTAAAATTTCTTTCCTATGGGCACTTATGTGCCTAGAACATTCAAGATGATTAATTTAAACTGCGATGACAGCACTAAAATTGCAACAACATATAATGCATCCAGCTTGTGATTTCCTTTACCAAAAACCATGTTGATGCCCTCATTAACAAATCTATGGTTGAATTCTATCCCCATTTTCTCGTACCTCTTTAAAATATGTAAGGAACTAGTAATAAAAATAAGTTTCCCTTTGTAGATTGTAAGAAATAAAATATATTGGGATGTTTTCTAAAAATAGAAATAGGTGAAATTAAATAGATGGTGGTCAAATTAGGGTTCCTAAAAAACAAATCCAATATACAATAACAAAAATGTTAGGCAAAACAAACAAATTTAAGTAATTTTTTTTCAAAATCACAACCATGAAATCTTGGTGAAAATAGAATATCTTGTTGCTAAAGTGAAATACCTTATCTAATCTTTGAAAAAATGGGCAAAATTGAAAGTGTTCTTTTTTGGGGCAATAACAATGGTGGACAAGAAGCTGGAGAAATGTGATAGAGCAGTACACAAAAGTATGGAGAATAACAGTGATGAGAATTGCAAAAATGGAGAAAAATAAGAAGAGGAAATGTGAAATGAAAAGGAAAAATGTGAGAGAGATAGAAAAACAAAAAAAAAGTGGAAGAAGTAAAGAATATTGGGCTTTTTGTGATTTCTAATTGAAGACATGGGCTTTTTAGTATTTTTCATACAAATAGAGAGTGAACTTAAAGTTCAACTTTGAAATAAGGAGTGTAGACACACACACAAAAAAAAAAAAAAAGAGTGTGGCAACAGAACACAAATGTAAAGTTGGGTTTTGGGAGTTATGGCCAATTACCGTAATATTATATACTAAATATATTTATTAATTGAGTACATATTTAATAATTTTAAAATAATAAATATTTATAATAATTTAATAAAATAATTTAATTGCTTACTAATTAAAAATAAAATAAATAAACAATTTAAAAATAAGAAAGTTAAAATGCATATTCAATGACATGAAATAATAAACATTATTTAAATAATATATTTAATAATATTATATATAAATAATTTATTTAAACAATTACATTTATGAACTAATATATTTAATAATATTAAAACAATAAACTAAAAAATTATGTTTCCTTGCCATATATCTTCTCCTTTCTACTTTACAACCCCAACCCCTACTATCAAACAAGCTCGCAACCATGGCTAGCCTCTGTGTGGTAGATGCATATGGCCTTTTACCTCACCCCTCGCCCCTTAGCCCTTTCCCCACCACACATCCTCCTCTTCCTTGGCCACTGCACCCCTATCGGCTTGCTACTTGCGAGTTGCCATTGACCATCACTAGTGATGGAACTGCACCACTAAAACTACACCTTTGATGAGGTGAACCAAACTCCTCAATTAATTTCAAAATTTATTGGTGTTAAGCTAGCCAGTTTGGCCTTAAACTGGCGTAGAACCCTTTACACCATGGCCACACCACTACTGAAGTTTCTCCACCGATGCTGATTAAAACCACAAATTGATAGTACTAAAAGCTTGCCTGTATAATTTTAACTAAAACCCCTCAAGGCCCATGTCATTTCCACCATTTGAAATGGAGGAACCAACCCCCCTCGCTCATTTGCCAAACGTCGTAAATTTCCAATGAAATTCACCTCGAGTTCAAGGGATTCTTTATATGACAATGTTCCTTGGGGCAAGAGGAAGCCACCAAGAAGTTCAATTCCACGTTTATGACAGTTTTTTGGTTGTTCAAAAATTTGGTTGAGGCTACATTTACCGGTCGGAATTTTATGTATGTATATATTTTTATATATTTTAGCTTTGTTTGGTTGCTATAATTGAGTTGGATATAATATTTATCTAGTCTAATTTTTAATACGGCCAAAACATATTGGACCCTTTATAATTTTATAACTTGATTTCAAATCAAACAAGGTAAGGGATTATGGATCCCACCTAAGAGGTAAGATGTGGTGCCCCTCAATTATAAATTTTATTAATTAATGTTATTATTTAGTTATTAATTTATATGGTTTTCATATAATTTTGGTCAATTATTTAAAAGATATAAAGTTATCTAATAAAGGTATGTCATCTATTTCATATATTGATATATTTGGAATTTTTGAACTTTTAGCTTAAAAGAGTGTTATTAATATGGACTTGGTATAGTGAAGTGGTTAATGTGAGATGATGAAATATTTATACTACATATAAAGCACCTACCTCTATTTTGGTATTTTTTGAGTGGATCTCCTAAGTATCTCAGTATTATTTTTAAACATCATAAATACCAAGAGTTTTCTTTCTCTTCTCTAATATTTTTCTCTTCAAATATTTACTTTTTTTCCTTTTTCCTTCTATTTGATTCTTCTTCTTTTACTCATCTAAAAATCTAAATGAATATATTGAAAATATTAAACATTATATTGATATATAAAAATGAATTAATGCTTTATTTATTTTCTACTATAAAATTTGAGCACATATATCGAGCATGCCAAAATAGCTTGTATAAATAATCCCTTCAAATTTGATTGTGTTTCTAGCTGCCTGAAACACATCATTCATGTAGAAAATTTAAAATTAACTTGCCATTTCAATTTTCCCCATCTAATTCAAACATAAGTAATAATTATTTAAAATCAATTAGAGTTTCTTCAAATGTGGGTTTGTTTGCTATGTTTTGCTGGAGGAAAGTTGTTGGTATTGTATGCAAAATGCATCTAATAATATCTAAAGTTATAGATGGCTATTTTAGTCATCATGATAGAGCATAACGGTAGTTTAGTAAATTTGAGCATATTATACATTATCAATACTTACCAACCAAGCAACAAAAGTGTATTTTGTTTGGAAAATATCCATACTCTCAAATCTTGCAACCAAACAGTATTATATGGTATTCACATGTTATATAGCTTAAATATCCATTCCATTCTTATTACACCCAATCTAATTATTGCAACCAAGCACAACCATATGATTTTACATATATGTGTGTATATATATGCATGTATATCTAAAATGTTTTAATATTTTTTTATTAATGAATTTAGGGACTTTATTAATGGGTTAAGGTGATGTGGCATCACACATTGCAAGTGACAATGATGTTGCATTACACTTGGTGGATAACAAGGTCTCATGTGACAAATGGCGCGAAATGCCCAAATATTGAGCTCAATTAGAGTTGACTAGGCAAATTGCGGGCTTAATTATAATTTTTTTAGCCTGATAGACTAAATGTACAAAAATTAGATTCAATTTGTGAAAATATAATGCAAAATGGATTAAATGTGCCAACCAAAATCAAAATGAACTAAGATCAAAATGGGCAATAGTTGGAGGACTAAAGTTGCAATTTCACCTAAATCCAACACATGAACCAAAATATATATAATCCAACATATTATTTAGAACATAATACTGAGAAATATTACCTTAATCTCAAACATATGTAGAATTTCAATGCTTTGAAATATCCAAAATTGCAACAACAAAATAGGAACAATATTTGCTATAAGAAATGTATTGAAGGAGTTGATAGCATAGTGTGTCAAATTACGTGTAGAAAACCACTACACTATCCTTAAGGTTATAATTGCCTCCACTATTTGTGCTGTAGGGACTATGGCAATTCACCCCTAGGATTTAGCTAAAAGCACCTAAGGAATTATAATCTGCACTCTGAAATTCCTACTTAAGAATTTCTGTTGATGTTAAAAAATAATTGAGAGAGTATGAGAATGTCTTTTGCTGGAGAGCAATAATGTTTTTTCTTTGGAAAATACATTATTAATTTGTGTGAATTAATTCCCCTTATATAATGTTACAACAACTTTTCACAACAATTATGATTGTTAGTTTAAACAATACACTAATTGTAATAGTCTTGTTGTTTTTTTAACAGTTATATTGTTTCTGATTAATAGTGTAATTTAAATAGCTAAATAAATTATATATTTAATTAAATTCTGAATTAAAATACAATTCGAATTTAATCTACACCGCATTGTGCACATGCAAAGTGCTAAGTGCCAAGTCTGGATTAAATAATATATATTTATATTATTCAAACAACATATATATAAAATTCTCATGCACTTGGACACTCTCCAAAACCTTAAAATAAAGCCTAACAATGGACTTTCCTTTTGTATTTTTTCAATGTGAGATCGAGATCCCAAAAGAACTCTCATCTCTTCTCCACTTAACATTCTATCTAGAATTCCTAATTAATTCCAACAGTCCCCTTCTTAGATAGTAACGCTAAGAATTTTTAGAATCATGCATAAGAAATATATCTATCAACTTGAATCTTTCCTTAGTGTAAATACCTTAAAGTTGTAATAGAATAGATCGTGTCTTAAATGATTGAACCATTAATCTATGCATTAGAATGGAAAGTATCACTCACAAGAATCTCATACACCTTTAGAAATTCACCGAGATTCTTATAGCACCAATATGGCTAAGTGCTACATCATAGTATTCATAAACATTTCCAAAGCATAACCCTTGAATATTTGCCAAGAGTGGCACCACTCGTTATGTTTATACTGGTGAGGTTTCCCTTAAGCTTTGAATAATTTTGGTCATATTCAAACACCTACACCTTATTAACAGTTAAATTTAGCCTCTAAATACTTTGTACTAGCTTACTTGAAGTTGTCGTAATATCTCCACAGCCACTTATCAACAACTTATTTTTATCCATTGAACTTTTAACTAGTTGTAATGCTAGAGAAAGTTAAGTTTCTATTACTAAAGACTCTAGGAAAAGGGTCGTAAGTCCATTCCAATTGATATTTTCCTTACTAAATCCTTAGTAAGTCCTTTTGAGAATAGGTCTGCTAAGTTATTATTTGTTCTTCTATATATTAAGGTCATAATTCTTTCAAGAATTAATTGCTTGACATGCTCATGTCTTAGGCTTATATGTCAAGATTTTCCATTATATATCTTGCTATTAGCTCTAGACATAGTAGCTTCACTATCATAATGTAAAGAAATGGCATGCATTAGTTAGGCTACAACTCTATTTCTAGTATTAAATTTTTTAGCCATTCTGCCTCTTTACCTACTCCTACTAATGTAACAAACTCAGACTCCATAGTAGAATGAGTTATGCATGTCTGTTCTTAGAAGCCCAAGAGATAGCTCCCCCATAAGGGTAAATACTCAACCAGACATAGACTTATTATCCTTGGTACTTGTTATCCAATTGGCATCAGTGTATCTCTCTAATACCACCAAGTAGTTTTCATAATGCAGTCTTAAATTTATAGTTCTTTTAAGATATCCAAGGACTCTGGCAATTGCTTTCCAATGTCCAACACTAGGATTACTATTATATCTAGAAAGTTGACAAACAATAAATGAAATAACTAGCCTAGTACAATGCATGGCATACATTAAACTACTAATTGCACTAGCATACTCAATTTAAGTGATCGCACTCCCAAAGTTTTGTACTAATTTGTGTGAACTGTCATATGGGGTGCTTGCCTCTTTCAGTTGCATATGTTGATACTTCTTTATTATTTTCTCAATATAGTGGGATTGGCACAAAGCATATCCCCCACTGTGTTTCTTAACTATAATTCCCAAGATAAAATCAACCTCATCTAGATCTTTCATTTTAAACTGTGAGAACAAACACTTCTTTGTTTCATTTATAGCATTTATATTTGTCCCAAAAATGAGCATATCATCAACATACAAGCACATAATCAACAAAGTCTGGTCATAAGTACTTTTCTTTTCTGGTTCTTTGACTTTTTCTAGGTTCACTAGGACATTCAATTATTTTCCTTTTACCATTAGTTGATTAGTTTGTTCATGCGTGTGTGCAATTACATTAGAATCAATGCCAGATTTAAATTTATCTTCAATAAATTTAGCATCCTTTGATTCAACTACCACAATAGACTCTAAGTCTAATAATTTGTTTGCTTTAGAATGTTGAGAATATCTCATAAACACACTTTTTATGGCTCTCAGTCCTAACTTTGTTCATTTGGGATCTATTACTCTATGAAAGGGTAGACAACCCCAAACTCAAAGGTAACTTAGGTTTGGTTTTCTCCCTTTCCATAATTCGTATGGAGATACTCTAAGTTTCTTGGAAAGTATTCCATTATGTACATGACATGCCATAAGTAAGGCTTCACCCCATCAATCATTAGGCAGTTTAGCATTCAAGATGATCACATTCACCGTGTCAACTAAGGTCCTATTTTTTCTTTCTGCTAAACTATTCTGTTATGGAGTACATGGTGCACTCATTTCATGTATGATGCCATTATTTTCACAAAAAGAATTAAATTCGAAAGGAAAATTTTCACCTCATCCATCACTTCTTAAAATTTTAATGTTCGTTTCCTTTTGATTTTCTATTTTAGCCTTATAGAGCATAAACATGTCAAAAGCTTGATCTTTTGTTTCCATTAAATCGACATTAATATATCTAGAATTGTCATCAAAGAAAGTGATTAAATATCTATTTCCTCCTCTAGTTAAAATTCCATTTAATTCACATATATCTAAATGAATAAGTTCTAGTAGTTTAGAAGATTTTTGAACAAAAAGAAATGGCTTCTATCATTTTTGCTTGTATTCATATTTCACACTTTTCACTGCTAGTATCATTGAAAGAAATTAAACCTTATTTTGACATATAATTAATATAACCAAAGTTAACATGTGCCAATCTAGCTCGTCATAAATTAAAAGAAGAAGAGTCAACTAAGTAATTTGAATCATTCATTTTATTAATAACACTCAATTTGAACATGTCACCACAAAAGTAGCCTTTGCCAACAAAGACACCATTCTTAGAAAATACAACCTTATTAGACTCTAGAATAGCCTTGATTGCTTTCTTACGCAACAAATTTGTAGACACAATGTTCTTCCTAATATGAGGAACAAAAAGAACATTAACTTGTACTAATTTCTTTCTAGAAGTGAAAGATAGTTCAACAATACCCCTAGCAAGAACCTTACTAGTGTTGCCATTTCACATCATCACTTCTTGCCCTTCATCAACCTTCTCCAAGGTCTTGAATAGTGCTTGAACATTGCATACATGGATAGCAGCACTAGAATCATACCACTAGTCTGGAGACTTTATTGCAATAGCTATGTTCAACTCAATAATCATACAAATGTACGAATAAAAAATCATGGCAACAATGGTATTCTTTGTATCAACCATATTTACACTATTGGCATTTTTTATCCTCAACCTGTTTCAATAACGACAATCATGTTTCAGTTGGCCTTTCATCCCGCAATTATAGCACTACTTATTAGTCTTGTATTTCTTCATTTAAGTCACAACACCTCCTAGAAATTCCTTTTCTTTCTTTAGGCATGTTATCTCTAAATTACTTTCCTCCTAAACTAGGTTTCTTTTCATTTGCACAGTTCACCTTGGAGAAAGTTTTAGCATGCCTTTTTTGCAAATTTCAAGTGTCCACTTTGGTCTTTAAATGCTTTTCAAACTATTGCAAAGTAAAATCCTCAATTGTATGAAATATTTTCTTTCTAAAATTAGTTTAATTAAGTGGTAATTTGGCTGTTATAGCCCCCACTTATAATGATCTAGAAATCTCAACTTTCAATTCTTTCAATTTTGATATTAAAAAAGAAAAACCATGCACCTAATCCATAATAGACACATTATCAACTATCTTGAATTCAAAGAATTTCATAATTCAGAACTTATCTGCACTTTATTTTTCATCCATGTACTTAGATTCTGGCATATTCCAAATTTGTTTTGGTGTCTGAACGTTAGTGAAGAGGTGGTACAAATGATTAGACATTATATTGAAGATGTGGCCTTAGCACAATACTTCATAATCCTACCATTTCTTTCCTTTAGCCTTGAGTGCCTCTAAGTCGTTATCCTGTGGTGTTGAAAGATTCTTCAAATTTATAGTATATAAGCAATTTTCAATGCAGTGAGCATGAACATCAGTTTGTCTTTCCATCACTTGAAGTTCGTTCTATTAAACCAATATAATTTTACCAAACTCTAATCTACCATTTGAAATTAACTTTTTGTCCTTCCTTCCATCTTTTCAGTAACTGTCACCTTAAGATTGCTAAAAGAAATGTATTAAAGAAGTTGGAAGCATAATGTGCCTAATTGCGTGCATAAACCACTACATTATCTTTAAACTAATAATTGTGCTCACTATTTGTGCTACAGGGACTATGGCAATTCACCTTTATGAATTAGCTATGGCACCCAAGGAATTACAGTCAGCACTCTGAAATTCTTACTTAAGAATTTCTATTGATGTTAAGAAATAATTGAGAGAGTATGAGAATGCCCTTGGCTAGAGAGCAATAATGCTTTTTTCTTTGGAAAATACAATATTAATTTGTATGGATTAATTTCCCTTACAAAATGTTACAATAACTTTTCACAATAATTACAACTATTAGTTTAAAAAATACACAAATTTTAATGGTCTTGTCTTTTTCCTAATAGTCACCTTGTTTCTGATTAAAAACATAATTTGAACAATTAAATAAATTACATATTTAATAAATTCTAAATTAAAACATAATTTGAATTTAATCCACATCATGTCAAACACATTCAAAGTGCTAAGTGGTGAGTATTGATAATTAAATAAATATATATATATTATTCAAACAATATATATAATTCCCATGCACTTGACACTCTCCAAAATCTTAAAATAATCTGAAAGGTTAATAAGAGATTCACCTAATAAAGGAACTTTCCTTTTGTATTTTTTCAATGTGGGATTGAGATTCCAAAAGAACTCTCATTTCTTCTCCACTTAACATACTCCTAATTAATTACAACAATTCCTTGCTTAGATAGTAATGTTAAGAATTTATAGAATCACACATATGAAAGATGTCTCTCGACTTGAATCTTTCAATAGCATAAATACTTCAAAGTAGTAATAGAATAGATGGTGTCTTAAGTGATTGAACCATTATTATTTGCATTAGAACTGGAAGTACCACATAGAAGACTCTCCAATACCTTTAGAAATGGCTGGCATTAGTTTTGCCCACAACTCTATTTCTAGTAATAAATTTCTCAACTATTTTGCCTCTTTACCTCTTTATCTAATGCAACAAACTCATATTCCATAATGGAATAAGTTATACACGTCAGTTCTTTAGAATCCCAAGAGATAGCTCCTCCACCAAGGTTAAATTCCCAACTAGACATAGACTTATTATCATCGACACTTGTAATCCATTTGGCATTAGTATATCCCTCTAATACTGCTAGGTAGTCTTCATTTATAATTCTTTTAAGATATCTAAGGACTTTGGCAATTGCTTTCCAATGTCCAACACCAGGATTACTATTATATCTAGAAAGCTGACAAACAATAAATGAAATAACTGGCCTAGTAAAATGCATGGCATACATTAAACTACTTATTGTACTAGCATACTCAATTTGAGTGACAGCTCTCCCAGAGTTCTGCACTTATTTGTGTGAACTATCATATGGGGTGCTTACCTCTTTTATTTTCATATGTTGATACTTCTTTATTATTTTCTCAATTTAGTAGGATTGGCACAAAGTATAACCACCACTGTTTTACTTAACTACAATTTCCAAGATAAAATCTACCTCACCTAGATCTTTCATTTTAAAATATGAGGATAAATACTTCTTTGTTTCATTTATAACATTTATATTTGTCCCAAAAATGAGCATATCATCAACATACAAACACAAAATGACACCATAATCCTTTGTGAATTTAGAATAAATACACTTATCCAATTGTTATGCTTAAGTCCATAAGATAAAATAACAAAATCAAATTTCTCATGCCACTATTTTGGTGCTTGTTGAAAGCCATACAATGACTTTACCAACATGTTCATTATCTTTTCATTTCCAAGTAGGATAAATCCCTCAGGTTGTTCCACATATACCTACTCATCTAAATAACCATTGAGGAAAGCTATTTTAACGTCTATTTGGTACACATATAAATTATGAATAGATGCCAGAGCAAACAAAACTCTAATAAAAGTTATTCTAGCTACTAGTGCATATGTTTCAGAATAGTCAATGCTTTCTTTTTGCCTAAAACCTTTTGCCACTAATCTAGCCTTAAAAGATTGAATAGAACCATCAGTATTATATTTTCTTTGAAAGATCTATTTGCAACTTATCAATTTTCAACTATGGGCCAAATCTACCAATACCAAAGTATTATTATATAATATTGAGTCCATTTCATCACTGATTGCCACCTTCTAGAATGCTATATCTCTAGTTGTCATAGCTTCTTTATATGTTTTAGGATCTCTTTCTATATTCATTACCATAGGCATTTTATTAAGCACCAACTCCCCACTACCTTCAACTAAGAAAATAATAGATTGGGGGATCAATAGTATTTGGTCCTAAGCTCTTTTCTTTGCTAACTCTTTGACATCTTCTAGGTTCCCTAGGAGATTCAATTATTTTCCTTTTACCATTAGGTAATGTACTTTGATTAGTTTGTCTATGTGTTTGTATAGTTACATTAGAATCATTGCCAAATTTATCCTCAATAATTTCAACATCCCCTGATTCTACAATCACATTAGACTATAAGTTTAATAATCTATATGCTTTAGAATAGTGAGCATATCCCACAAACACACATTTTATGGCTCTAGGTCCTAACTTTTTCCGTTTAGGATCTTTCACTCTATGAAAAGGTAGACAACCCCAAACTTTAAGGTAACTTAGGTTTGGTTTTCTTCCTTTCCATAATTCATGTGGAGATACACTTAGTTTCTTAGAAGGTATTCTATTATGTACATGGCATGTAGTTACTAAAGCTTCACTCTATAAATTATTAGGTAATTTAACATTCAAGATCATTGCATTCACCATGTCAACCAGGGTCCCATTTTTTCTTTTTGCCAAATCATTCTATTGTGTGGTCTATGGTGTAGTCATTTCAAGTATGATGTCATTATTTTCACAAAAAGAACTAAATTCAGAAGGAAAATATTCACCTCCTATATTACCTCTTCAAATTTTAATTTTCTTGTGCTTTTGATTTTCCAATTCAACCTTATAGTGCATAAACTTGTCAAAAGCTTATTTTTTGTTTTCATTAAAATAGACATAAGTATATCTGGAATAGTCGTCAAAGAAAGTGATGAAATATATGTTTCCTCCCCTAGTTATAATTCCATTTAATTAACATATATTTGAATGAATAAATTCTAGTAGTTCAGAAGATCTTTTAATAGAAGGAAATGGCTTTTTAGTTATTTTTGCTTGTATGTATATTTCATACTTTTCATTGTTAGTATCATTGCAAGAAATTAAAGTATATTTTAACCTGTACTTAATGTAACCAAAGTTAACATGTGACCAATCTACCATGTCATAAATTAAAAGAAGAAGAGTCAACAAAGTAAGCAGAATCATTTATTTTATTAGTAACACTCAATTTGAACATGCCATCACAATAATAGCCTCTGCCAACAAAGGCACCATTCTTATAAAACACAACCATATCAGACTCTAGAACAATCTTAACTCCTTTCTTACATAACAAATTTGTAAACACAAGGTTCTTCCTAATCTAGGGAACAAAAAGAACATTGACTAGTACTAATTTCTTTCTAAAAGTGAAAGATAGTTCAACACTGTCCCTGCCAAAGACCTTAGTGGTGTTGCTGTTTCCCATCATCATTTCTTACCTTTCATCAACCTTTTCCAAGGTCTTGAATAGTACTTTTTCATTGCATTCATGTATAGTAGCACTAGAATAGTACCACCAGCCAGGAGTCTTTATTGCAGCCGCCATGTTCAACTTAGTGATCGTACCAATGTGCAAATCAGAAATCATGGTAATAATGGCATTCTTTGTGTCAACCATATTTACACTATTGGCATTTCCTGTCCTCTACTTCTTTTAGTAGCAATAAGCACATTTAAGATGGCCTTTTCCCTGCAATTATAGCATAACTTACTGATATTGTATTTCTTTGTTTTAGTCCCAATGGTCTCCTAGAAGTTTCTTTTCTTTCCTTTAGGCATATCTTCTCTAGATTTCTTTTCTCCTGAACTAGGTTTCTTTTCTCCTGAACTAGGTTTCTTTTTATCCTCACAGTTCACCTTGGAGAAAGTTTCAATATGCCTTCTCTACAAATTTTGAGTATTTTTCTTGATTCTTAAATGCTTTTCAAATTGTTCCAAAGTAAAATCTTTGGTTGTATGAAGCATTTTCTTTCTATAATCATTCCAACTAGAGGGTATGTTGGCTATTATAGCCCACACTTGAATGATTTAGAACTCTCAACTTTCAATTCTTTCCATTTTGATATTAAAATAGAAAAATCATGTACTTGATCCATAATACACATGTTATCAACCATCTTGAATTTAAAGAATTTCATAATCAACAACTCATCTACTCCTTATTTTTCTGTCATGTATTTAGATTCTAGTGTATTCTAAATTTCTTTTGGTGACTGAATGTTAGTGAAGAGGTCATACAAATGTTCAAACAGTGTGTTAAGGATGTGGCCCCAACATAGTACTTCATTATCCTGCCTTTTCTTTCTTTTAGCCTTGAGTACCTTTGAGTTGTTGTCCTATGATGCTGAAAGATCCTTCAAATTTAGGTCTAGCACATTAGCAATTTTCAATGCAGTGGGCATGAATATTTGTTTGTCCTTCCATTGCTTGAAGTTCATCCCATCAAACTAGTCCAACTTTACTAGATTCTAATTCACCACTTGAAAAGAACTTTCTGTCCTTTCCTCCATCTTTTCGATAATTGTCACCTTAAGATTGCTAGAAGAAATGTATTGAAAATGTCGGAAGTATAATATGCCTAATTGCATATAGAAAACCCTTACACCATCCTTAATGTGATAATTAGCCCCATGATTTGTACAACAGAGACTATAGTAATTCACACCCAAGATTAATTAAGACACTTAAGGAATTACAGTTAGCCCTCAGAAATTCCTACTTAAGAAATTTTGTTGATGTTAAAAAATAATTGAGAGAGTATGAGAATACCTTTTTCTAGAGAGTAATAATGCTTTTTTCTTTGGAAAACATATTATTGATTTGTGCGGATTAATTCCCCTTATATAATGTCACAACAACTATTCACAACAATTATGACTATCAGTTTAAATAATACACTAATTTTAATTGTCTTGTCTTTTTCTAATAGTAAGATTGTTTTTGATTAAAAGAATAATTTAAACAATTTAATAAATTAAATATTTAATTAAATTATGAATTAAAATACATTTTAAATCTAATCCACGCTTGTGTTGAGCACATACAAAGTGCTAAGTGCCAAGTCTTGAATATTAAAAATATATATTATATTATTCAAACAATATATATATATATATAATTTCCATGCACTTGGAAACTCTCCGAAACCTCAAAATAATTTGAAAGCTTAACAAGAAATTCACCTAATAAAAGGACTCTCCTTTTCGTATTTTTTCAATATGGGATTGTGATCCTAAAGGAACTCTAATCTCTTCTCTACTTAACATACTATCTAGAAGTCCTAATTAATTCCAATAGTCCCCCACTTAGATAGTAATGTTAAGAATTTATAGAATCATGCATAAGATAAATATCTCTCGATTTGAATATTTCCTTAGTGTAAGTATTTCAAACCTGTAATAGAATAGATGGTGCCTCAAGCGATTGAACTATTATTTTGTGCATTAGAACTGGATGACCCACACACAAGACTCTCCGACACCTTTAGAAATTCATCGAGAATCTTATAGCGCCAATATGGCCATGTGCTACATCCTAGTATTCATAAGCATTTCCAAAGGTCAACCCTTGAACCTTTTTTAGGAGCAACACCACTCCTTACATTTATATAGGTAGGGTTTCCCTTAAGCATTGAAATTTTTTGGTCATATTCAAACGTCTAAGCCTCATTAACAGTTAAACTCAACCTCCAAATACTATGTACTAGCTTACTTGAAGTTATTCTAGTACCTCCACAACCACTTATTAGTAACTTGGTTTTACCCATTGAACTTTTAACTAGTGGTAATGCTAGAGAAAGTTGGATTTCTATTACCAATGACTCTAGGCAAAAGGTCTTAAGCATATTCCAATGATGTTTTCCTTACTAAATCCTTAGTAAGTCCTTTTGTAAATGGGCTTGTCAAGTTATTACTTGTTCTTGTATATATTATGGTTATTATTCCTTTAAGAATTAATTGCTTGATATACTCATGTCTCAAGCATATATTCAAGCAGACTAGCTAGAATGGGCGTAGGGCATCCGACACAAGCCTTTGAATTTTTGTGGGTAGCTCGCCATCGAAGACAAGAAACATAACTTTGAAAAATAAAAAATTTGAAACTCACATTTGTTGGAATGAAGAAGACAACTGGTTGAATTTCAGGGTTTATTTCCTCTTCATTGCAATAAAAAATATTTCAATCATAAATTAAAATTCCTTTTTGGAATTTTCAGATGTTTTATTTGAGATCTAGTACTAAAATTATAAATTCAAAATTCAAACTGTAAATTCAAAATTTAATTTTCAAATTCTAATTTAATTATAAAGCTTGTTTGTTATATATGGTTCTGGCAACATATTTAATTATGAAATTTATACTTTGATAATTGATTGTTTTTGCATATTATATTGTAATATATTCTTAAGAAAAATTAGTTTATGATGGATTCTTGAATATTGACCATTTAATTTTATGAAGTTTAAATGGTATTAAAGATAATTAAATATAATCAATAAAAGTCCGTTCTCTTTTTCTTTTTCTGTTTTTTTTCTAATTGTGATTTATTGATTTAAAGTTTGCAAATGTTTTGGTTTTAGACTTTACAACTAATTTACACAATTTGTGTTTTTTGGCTTGTAAAAACTGATAATACAACATAGTAAATTAATGAATTGATATATTTGCTATTATATTTAATGATGTCCATCAGCTAGCTAATAATTTTACTACCTATTAATATAATACAATTTCCCCTAGACTAGATGATTTTTTTCTAATTAAAGAATGATGAGTTTCAAATTTATAATTCAAACTAAACCCCAAAAATAACACTTTAATAAAAGAGAAAGTATTTCTATTGATTAACTTTATTAACGTATAAATACCTAAAAGTTTACTAGTCAATATTTTGAAATCCATCATAAAATCAATTTATCATGACATTGTATTACAACATTACATGCGAAAACCATTAAATATCAAAACATAAGTTTCAAAATAAAAAATTGCAAGAATCATATCTAGCAAACTTTTTTACAATTAAAGTTTAAAATTTAATGTTTTGAATTTAAATTTTAAATTTTGAAGTTAATTTAATTTTAAATTTGAATTCCAAAATGTAAATTCTTAAAGCAAAAATTAAAATAAAAATTGAAATTTTGAAACATAGACTATTATAAATAAAATGAAATATTAAATAATTTAAAAATATTAAATTTGTGATAGAAATTAATTTTTTTCACAAAGAGGGGGAAATAAATTCTAGGGTCCAAAAATTACAGTCCATAAGTATGACTACAAATTCATGTCATCTCTCCTCCTAGTAGCTTTGTATCTATTTTGGAGTTTCTTTTCCTATCTTCTATGGTGGTCCTAAGTGGTTTTTTGGTAGGTTCTTTGGTTATTCATGGAGTTTAATATTGAAAAACTCGTTGATAATTTGGTTCTCTCTAAGGAATAAAACACTACCTTGTTTGTCAAGGTTGACGAATTAGATAAATCCCATATAGATCTAGAGTTGGTTTTAGTGGAACATTTGGTTCCATTGAAAGCCTTCAACTTTGTAGCTTTTTGCAATGTTATCACCAAAATTATGAATCCTTAGTGGTGTATGGAAGTTAAACAAATGGGTCAATTTGAATCCTCAGTGGTGTATGGAAGTTAACCAAATGGGCCAATTTATATTCTTCCTTATTTTCAACCATGTTCGGGATAAAGTAAGGATTTTACAATGCTTTCCATGGTTGTTTGATAAGAAACTTATTGTTCTGAGTAGGGTGGAAAGAGATAAGGATAAAAAATTGAAAAATTGGATTTCAATGATTTCTAGATTCATGCTCCATTTTTTAAGCGGTCAACAAAAATTGCTTTGTTGATTGGAAATAAAGTAGGGATCTTCAAAGAATCTGATTTATCTTTTACTTGTCGCTATGGTAATGACATTCTCTTAATTTGTGTTGATCTAAATGTTTTGAAACCTCTTCAGCGAGTTGTTTACATCATAAAAAGCAATGGCAATAAATGTATAATACATGTTCCGTATGAGTAATTGCCAAATTTTTGTTATCTGTCTGGGTTTCTTGGTCATGTCTCTAAGGATTGTGACATCGAGTATAATGAGTGATTCATTTCCGCAAACCCTCCCTAATATTATTCTTGGCTTCCTGCTTTATTTTGGAGTAGTGCCTCTAATAGTTATTCTCCTCTTTAGTCAGATCATGTCTGACAACCTCTTAGCTATTCTGTAGTTGGGGATTCCAATGGATGATCATCTTCTAACAATGTGTTTAGCAAATTCTTTGTTCATCCAATTAAACATGGGAAAAAACTAATATGCAATGAAAATGATGGCATTAATTCTCTACACTGTCACTCTTCAAGTATTTAGCCTATCAACAAGCAAGCCAATCATCACTTGGGTGTGAATAGGCTAGCTAGTGATATTCTAGGAAGGGTCAAAAATCAACTTGGTTTGATTTCTTATCTTTCTACAAATACATCCTTTGGATCAAATTATTTAGCTCCCTTACATATTGAGCTTAGCCCTAAAATTAAAATGTGTTAATCAAAAGAAGTTTCAAATATGATTGAGCTTAATATGAGCAATCAACCAACTATTATTCCCAATCAAGTTGATTATAATCTAGAACATATTATCTCGCTTAATTCTCACCTTGTTGAGTCTCTGTTAGTTGATGTCACTCTGTATTTTAATGTAGGCAATGCCAGTCAATGGAAATCTAGAAAATGTTGCCAATTAGATAGGGTTGCTAATGTCCACCAAAGTGTTTCGGTTACTAAAAGCAAGGTCTGTGGTTCAGAAAGTTATAAGACTGGGGATTGCGATTGGAGGCCCAAAAAAATGTTATTGCTTGATGTGTTTTCTGGGGAAATTGAAAATTCAAATTTAATGGTGGT
The DNA here is from genome assembly GCA_014898725.1 of Jacaranda copaia. NCBI lineage: Eukaryota > Viridiplantae > Streptophyta > Magnoliopsida > Lamiales > Bignoniaceae > Jacaranda > Jacaranda copaia. The sequence goes on along the minus strand of JACGDI010003803.1, from coordinate 266,152 downwards.
GGCTATTTCACAGTCACGCCAGTCACCATTAGTTGCTTGAGCTAGAATTGCCAAGGTCTAGGGAATCCTTGGACACTTGGAGAATTTGGCAATTTGGCACGCTCGCATTGTTCACATGTTATCATCCTTTATAAATAAAGTTATCTTTAGGTTCTATGACTAAAATGAGAGATAAATTAGATTTTTTAGGTGTCTTTATGGACGCTATTGGCTCTTTTGGTAGTTTTGCAATGCTATGGGAAAAAGATGTCATAGTTCAACTTATCTCTCTATTATACAGGCACATTAATGTTGTTATATCTCTCAATTCTGATGACTAGGTCTTCTACTTCACTAGTTTCTAAGGTAAACCAAATGCTACTCAACATCATTTATCTTGGCAGCTCCTTCTTCAACTAAGTTCTCAATTATCTATAATGTGGCTATGCAAGAATTTAAATGCCATTATAACACCTTCTAAAAAATAGGGTGGGTCCAGTCTATCGTATTCTTATTCCAAAGAAGAGGCATTTAGAGATGCACACTATGATGCTAATGTCCATATTTGGGCTTTGTTGGTTTTTCATATATGTGGTGCAATCGAAAAGGTTATCCTAACATTGTATCAGAAAAACTTAATAGAGCCTACATTACTTTAAGCTAGTCTCAATTATTTTTGTTTCATCAGGTTAAGCATCTTTTTTCTGAAAATTCTAACCATTCCCTTATTATGATTGAATTTGATGCCAATAATCTAATTCTAAAAAGGAGAATTGAATGTACATTTAAATTCAAATCATTCTGCATTATGTATATAGGATGTTAAAAAACTATTCAAGAATCTTAGTAGAATTCTAATACGATTTCAAATCTTAATGTACTAAGTGACTCCAACAAACATTGTCAGATGGGGCTTATTCGGTGGTCTAGGGATGTGGATAACTCAGTCAAGAAAAGGATTGATTCACTGAAATCTCAAATTAAACAGCTTTCTATTGATACTTAAACAATGAATTCACATTTTCATATTGCTTCTCTAAAAATTGAGTTGGAAATTTTGCTTGATCAGGAAGAGGTCATGTGGAAGCAAAGGTCCAGAGTTGAATGGATAAAGTAGGGAGATCATAATACTAGTTTTTTCCGTTCTAATACTTGAACCAAAATGTCTAATAATTTTATAGCTAGATTAACATAGGAATTAGGTGAACATTGTCACTCAAAGCCTGCTTTGGAATTTCTTGTTCTCAATCTATTTTCAAAATTTATATAGTTCCAATTCCTCTTTAGAAAATGTGATTGATTGATTGTGTTCTTGAACGTCTTTCAACCTTGTTGGCAATGACAACAATTCCAAATTTCCTGTACTATTCACAAATGGATGAAGTCAAGTTGACACTACCTCAAATGGCACAACTGAAAGCATTGGGACTTGATAGCTTTCCCCCTTTATTCTATCCAAGATATTGGCCAATTGTGGAACAACAAGTTGTTTCTTATGTACTTGGTTTTCTGAATGATAACGAATGTATTTATGAGCATAATTATATGTATATTATGTTTATTCCTAAGGTTAGTAAACTAAGAATTTTGAGCTAGTTCAAACTTATTATTTTATACAATGTGGTTTACAGGCAGATTGCATCCCAGATAATCTCCAATAGGTTACGAACTTATGTGGATACTATTATTTCTAAGACTCAATTTGCTTTTGTTCCTAGAAAACTTATTAGTGTAATATCCTTGTTGCATTTGAAGTTAACAATCATTTACATAAGATTCATCTGGGGAAATTAGGTATGATGGCTATTAAGCTAAGAATGGCAAAGGCTTATGACATAGTATATCAGGTTTTTCTATGAAAATTTTTACTAGAGCTTAGGTTCGACATGAAGTTTGTTGAGCTAATTATGAATTGTGTTACCATAGTGTCATATTTTGTTGTGCTTAATTAGTGTAGAAAAGTTTGGTTTTCTCTTGCCGCAACTAGGTCTAAGATAGGGTGATCCGCTATCGCCTTATTTGTTCTTATTCTATATTGAAGTCCTAAGCTCTCCAATCAAGAAGATGGAGGATTAAAATTTGATTGTTAGTATTTCTATCTATCATAATGCACCATAAATTTAACGATTACTATTTGTAAATGACACCTTTCTTTTTTGCTAGGCTTCTCAAGCTGCTGTGCATAACATCAAATATGTTCCTTAATTATATGAATAAGCATCTGGTTAGCATGTAAATTTAGAGAACTCTTCTATTGTCTTTAGCCGAAACACAAGTCCTAAATTACAATAAAGTATCCATTAGACACCTAGCATACAAGTTGGTAAATTTATCTTCTTTGATATCCAAGAGTGGTTTTTGCAGTACATTTGTGGCTAGAGTGAAAAATCTTTGTCTTCAATAGGTAAAGAAATTACTTTGAAGTCAATTGCCTAAGTAATTCCTACTTATGTAATAAGTTTCTTCAAGCTTTCAAACTGTCTAATTTGGGATATATCTAATCTATGATGGCATCATTTTGGTGGAATAACAAAAAAACATAAGAGGATTCATTAGTTGAATTGGAAGTCTCTTGGCATAAGTAAAAGAGAAGGTGGTATGGGTTTTCTCCACCTTTGTACTTTTTAACCAGGCATTGCTTACAAAACATGGATCATGTTGCTTAAACAACCCTACTCACTATTTTCTAAATTATACAAAGTTAAATACTATCCAAATTGTAAGGTGATACATACATTATTAGAAGCTAATATATTCTTCTCTAGGAGAGAAATCTAGGGGGCTTTATCGTTATTTCGAGCGGAGGGAGAAAGGGTGAGGGGAGGCCTTAGATGGAGAATTTGGCCCAGTACCTATGTGTATATCTAGCATGATAAATGAATCTCTCATCCTCCTTTATTTAGAGTTTTTTCTTCTCCTAAGATCTTGCCTAACAGTTCTTATGTTTCAAGTTTGATTAATTCAAGTACAATTGGTAGGAATTTTGAATTGATTAAGTAAGTTCTTTTAGAACCTAATGTTGAGGCTATTCTTAGCATTCTTATGAGATAGAGTGATAACCTATATGAGATCATTTGGTATTACTCACATTTTGGGTACTTCTTGGTGAGGTCAACATGTGATCTTGCATTATCCTTAAATAATAAAAGGCTAGAGAACAATTGAGGTACTTGCAACATCTTTAAGGCTCCAAACTTTCATTTCACTTGGTCTTGCAAGGTAACCCCAGTAGTTCGGTAGTTTATGTGTTGTGCTTGTCGAAACATTTTGCCTACAAATTAATGTTATATAAAAGAAAAATTCAAGGACATCCATTTTGTGATATTTGTGATAACGCTAAGGAGAATGTTACTCATTATTTACTCCACAGCCATTTTACATGCTAGGTTTGGGCACTTTCAAACTTTCCCTTATCCTTATTGTCATTTTCTGTGGCTTTGATTTTGGATAAGTTCTTAGATGTTTGCAATCATATGGATACATCTAACTTTGAATTTTTTCTAGTTTGCTGTTGGTATCTCTAACATAGAAAAAACACTCTAAAAATTGAGGGTGTTAACCCATCACCTCTTTATCTTGTGTAATTTGCTATTGGTTTCCTTTTCCAGTATCTAATATAGATTCTTATCTAGTACAACTACTAACTGGTCAATTCCTATGGCAAAGGCACATTTAACTGAATTTTGATGTTGCATTTTTTGAGGATGTATGGGCTACTGACATTGGTGTGGTGGCTTGGGATTATGTGGGATAGTGAATAACTTGAGGCTTAAAGATCATGCATCAGTTGGTTGATCCAGAGGCGGTCGAAGCTTTAGCAGTGAAAATAGTTTGTGAAATGCTTACTCATTTTTTTGGAAAAATGCTATGATTGAAGGTGATTGCCAAGTGGCTATACGAGCTCTCTAAAATAATGATATGAATTTCTCTTTGATTGGTCCAATTATTTCAAATGCCAAAAAGTGATTTTGAAGTAATTGCAACCTCTCTTTCCTGGATGTTTGGCATAGTGCAAACAGGGTGTCCATCATCTAGCATAACTGGCTTATTCTTTGTATTGTTCTTATGCTCCAAAATTGAATGTATTAACCTATGCTTTGTCTCTGGATTCTTAAGTTTATAAATTCTACAAATTGTTTTGCCTAAACCAAAATCCTTGTGTCCACTTCAATTTCTATTAACTGCCACCTCAATTCCTAAAGATACATTTTTTCATTTTTTTCCTTTATTTTTTAATTTGGCCCTCTTACTACAACATGTTGATAAGAGGCTCACCTTTGGCACGGAGGCCACTAAAGGCTTATAGCTAGCTAGCCATGCATAGCCTTGAAAGCATGAGTAGGATAAGGATCCATAACATAACACCATAAAAAAGTCTAAATATAACTTGTATACTCCTCTCCAAGGATCTAATCATGCATTTAATAATGATTTAGATCCAAAAATACTACCCTGAATGTTAAATCCAAAGGTAGGAAGAGAATGCCTCCAATGAACTCTTCAAAAGAGCAATCATGCACAACAGAAAATCACCAACGGATGACCACCTTCCACAACTCAAAAATTGATAAAAATTTACAGAGAGCACCTAAACATACCAAATAAGTTTATGTAAAAATTTCATGCCAATCAGATCACTCAAAGTCTTTCAAATCTGCCACAAAATTCACTAGACAGCAATGGACCACTAAGAGCACCAAGTCCCCTAAGTGTTGGACCTCTAATGTAATAATCCACACACCCAAGGACAGCACTAATCAGCCTCCAATTTTCTAGATAATGAGAGGATGAAGGTGTAGGAGGGGGCGAATATGATAGAATTGGAGAGGAAGATGTAAAACTTCAATGCATGAAAGATCACTTGTAGTGTGCTTGTTGGAAGTCCAACCAGAGACAGCCCATGAGCACCAAAAGCATGAGGGCTGTCTCATGCTAAGGACAGTAAGCATGCACACATAAAGAGTCCATGGGAGGCTGGTGCCCGCGTGAGAGAGCCCGAGACGTCTGGAGTGTTCAACCATCATATGGCCGGCCATCTCTTATTTATAGAGAGGATGGTATGATGCAAGTTGGCATCACATCTTCCATGGTTAGTTGCCAACTTGCATGTGAATTTCACATGCATTTGAATTTAATTGGCATCTTCATTTCTTATTATGAAATATAGTGCAAATTAATTCTAAATTAATTTCAAATGAACTCCTTAATTTGAATTTTTGTCCAAAACTAAAATCTCGTTTAAGTTAAATTAACTCTTTAATTTAATTAACTAGTTTCACTTAACTCCTTAAACCAATTAACTTAAATCTTTAAATTAATAGGTGTTAACTCTTTAAGTTGACTTGATTAATTAATTATCATATGGCACCAGTTAAATTAACTCCTTAATTTAATTGGTCTAATTTAACTCCTTAAATTATTTTGATTAATTTAATAATTAAATTAATCAAGCCAGTATGACCAGAAATCAATCAACCAAATTCTTCTCCAAAACCACCTAAGAGAATTTTCTAACTCCTTAGAAAATTCCTCCAATCAAGTATAACATTCTTTAGGCTTTTGTGTGTGACCTATTATGTTCATCTATATATTGGACATTTGCTCACAACTAATTGTGATATTTTGAATATTGAAATATGCATGTTGGTTTAAACTCCTTTAAACTAATAACTCTTTTAATTAATCTCCATTAATCGAAGAGTACCTAGTCTCCATAGTCAATGTCTAGCAACAAACCCATAAAGCCTAACTAATTGGATGAAATGAATATGCTCTGTTGAACTATTCTAACTCTACGCTTACTCTGCAAATATGGTTGTTTCATCTCTTATCTCCCAAAAGAGCCTAGGGCAAGACTTGAAAACAAGAGTAGCACTAGGTTCCATTAATTAAAACTTCAAAAGCTAGATTTAGCTAGGCTATTCAAGCAACCAAGGATCTAAATATACTATATATTTAGATTTGGTAAGTGGATTTCCTTGATGAGCAAATTTACGAGGAGAAAGTGGTGAACCTTTCACCAATCCAGAATTTGCCAGAAACTGGCACAGCTGGAAGAGAGCAAATTTTGCCTCATTTAAACTCCTCCAAAAATCACGGAAAAATTACTGTATGTTCTCAAAACCTTGATGAAGACACTGTAAAACTTTTGGAGTAAAACACATTCTGGATCTCCCAAAAAAATTTGTCAAAACTGCTGCTCTGTAAAGTGGATCTCCAAAGGCAAGCAAACCAAATATTTTGCCTCTATTGTAATGATCCACACACCAATTGAACTTCCAACTTATCCACACTTGTAGCTGGAGAAAGAGAGGAGAAAAGCTATGGTGGAGGCCGATTTTGAGGAAGGAGAAGAATAGAGTGCAAATCTTTAACACATGAGGCAATGCTTGGAAAGAGTTTTTGAAGGGAAATGTGAATGATTCTACTCTTCACACCAATTGCAAGTTATTGAATCCCTTCACCTCTATATCTATATATAGAGGGAGTATGGTGTGATGCCAAGTTGACATCACACCTTCCTCAGGGGGGAAGGGGGAGGGGGAAGGCGGCCAACTTGTATGCCAAGGTGGCAAATGCAAATTAAAATCTTACTTGAATTTCATGTGCATTTCTATCTAATTTGGAATCCAATTTCAAATTAATTAAAGTGCAAACTCAAATGAACTCTTCATTTGAATTTTCTCTCCTAAATATATATTATTCTCATTAATTAAATTAAACATTTTAATTTATTAATTAACCTTTGACTTAACTCTTAAGTTAACTAGCTTAACTCTTATTCTTAATTGTGTTAACTTAACTCTTTAAGTTAACTTTGATCAATTGGAGATCAAATGACACCAAATAATTAATTCTTTAATTGTTGGTCTAATTTAACTCCTTAAATTAATTGATTAATTTGACACTTATATTAATCAAGCCAAAATTGACCTCAAATTGTTCACCTCAACATAGAAAAATTCCTCCAACAGTTAGGAAGCTAATTGGATTTTGTGTGTGACCCAATAGGTTCTACCATTCATTGGATATGGGCTCACAACTCTTTGTGACTTTTGAATATCTCATATTTATTTTAGTTTGAAATACTTTTAAACTAATCAACTTAATTCAATTAGTCTCATCAATTGAAGAGCACTCAATTTTCATGGTCGATGTCCAAGCTCAAGCCCATGAAGCAACACTAATTAGTTGAAAGAAATGCTGTTGGGGAACTATTATAGCTCTATGCGTGCCATGCAAACACGGGCCTTCTATCTCCTATCTCCTAAAAGAGGTTTATGGCAAGATATTTGTCGGTTCCCCAATAGCCTTGATACTATGTCCCTATTCTCAGTGTTCGATTCCATTGTGTGACCTCATCTTTGGAAACTTTCTTTCCCAAATTGTCACACCACCTTGAGCAAGGAGTTTTTGCAATTGATCATTATAGAATATATAGGAGATGTCCTTGCCCTTCATAAAGATTAGGAGTCAGATTCTATTTTCGATCTCATAAATCTCCATGCCAAGTAGCTCATACCCAATCTGTACCTGAACAGCCTGCTAAGTGATCAAAGAAGAGCCAGAGCATGAGGACCAAATACAAGGTTATCATGGATCCTCCGATCAGAGGACTAATAATATGCACTAGTATAAATAGGAGAATTTACCACTATTGATTTACTACTATGACTATCTGGTGGATTCTTCAAGTGTGTCTTCAATACCTTATTCTCTAACAAACACCTATTAATATGCACCTAAATCTCATACGGAGTTGCCCATGGAATAAGGTAACATCCAACCCTGGATTTGTGCATCGTCAATGTAAGTCTATCTGAATCTTAAATGCCATATCTCATAAGATATTATAACTTGAAAGGTTTAAGATCACGATCATATAAGACTTATTCCATGATTACCATCCAATGCGTAACTGGGTCCCATAATCATATGTGATCTAAGGGCTTCATCTAAACGCCATAAAAGTAAAAAGAAGTATAAGATAAAGGTGGTCATATAATGAATAACTCAATTAAGATTGTTTTACAAGGAAATAGTTTTTACAAGGCCAATCTTATTAGCTTGCTAAGTACTAATCCAATAGATTTTTGTCACCTCCCTAATAGCCTCGATAACTATGTTTCTAATTTCAATATTTGATTCCACTTTATGACCTCATCTTTGGAAAACTCTTGTTCCAAATTATCATACTACCTCATGCAAGGATTTCATGAAATCGATCATTACAAAGAACATAGGAGATGTACTCACCCTTCACAATGACGAGAAGACAAATCCTATCTTAGATCTCACAAACCTTCATATCTAAGTACATATCTAATCTCAATCTAAATGACCTGGTATGTGGTCGATGAAGAGTTAAAGTATGAGGACCTAAAAACAAGATTACTATAGATTCTCAAGTCAAAGAACCAATAATATGCACTAGTGTAAACTGGATTCTCAAGGTGTATGTTTAGTGAATATGTACTTAACAAGATAGATTCTCCGGGTGCGTGTTTAGTGAATTTTTTTTCTAACAAGCATCCACTAACACACACCTATGTTTAATATGGATTGCATGCATAAGCCTATGGTTTGTCTTTTGAAGTGCCTACTAACAATCTTATAAGGAACATACTATGTGCATCACTATAGGGAGCATAACGTGTATTATCCAAAAGGCCAAATGTAGCATATACTCTAAGTGTTATGAGCCACTTTCAATCTGACCCCGATGAATGTCACTGGATGGCCATTAAAGCAATATTTAAATACTTGAGAAGGACTAAGGACTTATTTTTGGTATACAGCAATAAAGAATTGAAACTCGAGGAATTTTTTAATTCTAATTTTCAATCTAATATAGATGACCTAAAATCTATTTTTGGATTTATACTTTACCTTAATGGCAGTGCGATGAATTGGAAGAGCTCCAAATAAGACACCATGGCTGATTCTGCCACTGAGGTGAAATATATTATGGTTTTGGAATCCACGAAGGAAGGTGTTTGGATAGAAACTTTATCCTAGAGTTGGATGAAGTGCCTAGCATGCATAATCTTATGCTTTATCTTTTGAAGATAACTTTAGACTTAAGTCAAGATCTCATTAGTGATCCAAATATAGATAAATGCATTATCATTTATTATATGATATCAATTGATATAAATAATATTTGAGTGGAAACAGCTCCCTCATAAGAGAATATAGTAGAACCACTATCTTAACCCCTAAATGTAAAAGATCTTTGAAGGACATCTTGAGAAGATAGGTCTTAAGACTATGGGGCATTGGCTTTAGGACAAGTGGGAGATTGTTGGAATAGTGTCTCACAACCAATGAGATTAGTATGTATATTATTTCACTTATGATACAATCTTGATTGAATAATATTCATTATCCATGTCCATCTCCATCTCTATCTTATGCTTATATTACTTTACTAGCATTTGATTGAAGCCCTTAGAACACATAAGACTACAAGACTTGGTTAGGGCATTTGGAGATGATCATGAAATAAGTCTTATATAGTCATGATCTTAAATATACCAAGTCATAGAATTTTATGAGACATGACATCAAAGATTCGAATAGACTTGCACTAATGATTCATAAATCTAAGGGTTAAATATTGCTTTATTTCATGAGCAAATCATATGAGATATGAGTGTATGTTAGTGGGTGCTTGTTAGAGAATAAGTTCATTGGAGGCCTACTTGGAGAATCCACTAGATAGTCATAATAGCAAGTCGATAATGGTAAGTTCTTCGGCTTACATTAGTGTATATAATTAGTACTTTGACCTAAGGATCAATGGTAACATTGTGTTTAGGTCCTCATACTTTGACTCTTTCTTGACCACTTAGTGGATCTTTTAGGTTGAAATTAGGTATAAGATACTTAAACATAGAGATTTGTGAGATCCAAAATAGGATCCTACTCCTTGTCATTATGAAGGACGAGTGCATATCCTATATATTCTATAATGATTGATTCCATGAAATCCTTATGCAAGGTAGTCGATAATATGGAAAAGAAGTTTCCAAAGATAAGGTCATAAAGGGGAATCGAACATTTGAATAGAGACATAAAATCAAAGCTATTAGGAAGCTGACAAATATCTTACCTTAGGCCTCTTTTGGGAGATTGGAAACGGAAAGACCATATTTTCATGGTAAGCAAAGAGCTAGAATGGTAATCCAAAAGCATTCATTTTGGCCAATTAGTTGGGCTTATGGGCTTGGTGTTGGACATCGACCATAGAGATTGGGTACTCTTCAATTAATGAAATTAATTGAATTGAGTCATTAGTCTAAAAGAGTTTAAACTAATGTAAATATTTAATGTTCTATAAGTCACAAAAGTTGTGAGCCCATGTTCATTGAATGATAGAACCTAATGGGTCACACAGAATAGCCAATTGGAAATCCTACTTGGTGAAGGAAATTTTCTAAAAGTTAGAAATTCCATCATAAACCTATTTTGATGTGGTAGATTGTTGACTAAATTGTTGGTCATTTTGGCTTGATCAATTTAATTGTTGAATTGATCTAAATATTTTAAGAAGTAAATTAAAGCCAATTAAATTAAAAATTAATATAATTGTGGCCACGTGACTTTCAATTATCCAAGTTAACTTAAGGGGTTAGTTAACAATAACTAGTTTAAAGAGTTAAGCTAATTGACTTAAGAGTTAAGTCAAAAGTTAATTAATTAAATTAAATTATTTAATTTAATTAAAATGAAGAATTAACTTTGGAGGGAAAATTTGAATGAAATGTTCATTTGGTGTGAATTAAAATTTATTTGGATGACATTTCATTACATGAAATGAAGATTCCAAATGAAATTCAAATTCACATTTTATGTACATGCAACTTGCTTGCAAGTTGGCAAGCAAATTGGCGCCAACTATGAGGGTGGTGTGATGCCACCTAAGCATTACACCTTCCCTCCATCTATGCATATGTTTATTTTTCATGAACCCATTATTCATATTGAACAATCTCAAATAAGATTAGATTGAACATGTGCTCAAGTAACTTGATACTTTGTTTTGTCTGCTTTATCTATTAGCTTTCTATTTTCTAGGTAGAATTTTCTATGAGCTTTGAGTTTGGCCAAACAATAGTATTTAGTTGTAGCTTCCTAATGTGTTTCATCATTAGGCTTAATATTTATGGATATTTATGTAGTTTCTTAATGCGTTTCACCATCTAATGGTCTGATTTGCTAGTTTTTGTGAAGGAAAATTTAAATGAGCCCATTATTTTTACAAAAGATTGCAGTTTGTTGTAAAAAATAAACCATTGTCTAGAGATGAGATTTTAATCAATTAAAATTATTATAGCAAGTGCTCCATGATAAAGCAATAACAATAAAATTTGTGCTTATTAACCTCACTATTTTGTAGATATGTGTAGGAAAAAGAGATATTGATGCCAAGTGAGCCAAGTGATATTGGTGCTCATAGTGAGTCAACATCTGAGCTAAAACCATCTCCTCAAGCAGACCTATCTACTCAACTAGGGTCACATGATCGTCATGACCTATACAATCAGCTTGACTCGTTTGACGAGTCAGATAAAAATTCTCAAAAGAAAAAATGTAATAAGTACTGGTATGTTGGTTTGATAGGTATGTGATAGTTTTGATTAATATGCTTAAGTAAGTTATATTTTTGCTAAATAATACATTTTTTGTTCTACTTGTTCGATGAGAATGGTGAAGTTAAAGAAATACATCTTAAGGTGCAAGACGTGTTCATGCTTTCTCCTAATAAAAAGATTGTTTTAGACTGGAATGAATTGGGCCTACATATTCAACACTTAGAAGCACTGCTCAGGGGATTTTTTAGGACATATTGCAAGTAATTTTTATAAATTTACAATTAGTTATGAGACATGGCCCAAGGTTCCTTCAGGGTACAAAGAACAAGTATGGAACAACTTAATTAAGATATGGGTTATAATTTTTTAAATGAAATTAGTTTTTTAATGTTTACTATTTAATTACTTTAACATGTATTTTTTCATTTTAGGAAAAGTTTGTAGTAAATGATGGGCCAAACAAAGATTACATTATGGGAAATTTGGAAAAGAAATAGAGAGATAATCATGTGAGGTTGTTTCAAGAACACTATGATCCATCAATTGGTTGGGAAGCTAATATTAAAAGGCATCCAGAAGACATATGTAGAGATTAGTGAGCCTCTTTTCTGAGCTATATAGATTGAGTGAATCAACAAAAGTAATAAGCATTCATTATAAATTTTAAAACAATGTTTACTATTTGTTGATATTGTTATCTTTTCTAATTATGTAAGAGATGTGTATTTAGAAATGCTGCCAACAAACAATTCCTCACACTCTTGGGTCAAAAACACTAGCCAGAAAGAGAGATGAAATAGTATTAACTTATCTACTCTTTTTTACTTCTAAATACTAAATTAATTAATTTAAAATGTTAATAATTATGTATAAAATATTAGAAAATTCAAACTAGGAAATCTTGTAGTAGATCATGGTTGTATGCGATTGCCCACAAAAAAAGAGAAAGTTCTTTCGTTAATGATGAGGCTAGCTAAAAAGTTGTACATACAATACATTTGAAACCCTAATGCTATAATCTAACTGTTAGAACCTAGCAAACATAAAGCACCAAGGTTAAGGTGATGAAGGTTGGTACTTGGAAAATCATGAAGATGCATCAAGTTGGCCGTAGCATCTTTTGCGGCATTCTTCCCGCTAATAATTCTACTCAATTCACTTTGTATCATATCCTGTATTTTATCATTCCATTTAGTCGGGAATCGATTCTCCTTTCTAGAATCAGTCTTGGATACCACATCTACCATATTTATTGTATGCTTAGGACCTGACTTCGCTCTCAGCATGACCAACTCATTGTAACAATTGGGTGTGCCATGCAACTTAAAGCACGTCTACTTTATGTGGCCATTATAGTTGAAATGTTCACAATGCAGACTCAATTTATCAATCCTCATTGCTATCGTTCTTCCTTTCTCAAGTCCTTGGCTTTCACTATTGAACTTCTTAGACTGTTGACTCTCTACCAACATAGCCACGTTATCTCCCTTATCATTAAACACGGTATGTATCTCCCTTTACTTTTCAACTCTCAACCCCATCGAGTACGACAATGGCATTCCACTACTTGTATTCCTCTTATTCCTCATCTGGCATCACACATCTGCTATTGATGAATCCTAACTTGAACTTTGTGCCTAGCACTAACTTCATCGCTCCACTCCACGCCAGATAATTATTTTGGTTTAGTGGTATGGATATGAGAGTCATGCTTAGGTGATCTGAGAATTGGAGATGCAACGTATTTCCATCATTATTTCCTGCTCTAATTTTTGGTAAATTATAGACTCCTTCGATGCCATTTCTTTTCGTACTATCCATCGGCAAGCTCCTTTCAACTGTTCCTAGACTAGTTACTATGGTGACAGGTTCAATCTCGATTTCACCTCTATAGGATTGGTATCGCTCCGATACCATGTGGATTGTGTGAAACTGCCATGAGAGAAAGGGAGAGAGAGAGAGAGAGAGAGAGAGAGAGAGAGAGGGAGAGAGAGAGAGAGAGCCATCTTGATTTCAGAAAAGACAAGGCTAAAGAATAATTTTTCTATATTCTAGAATAGTGATTTACACGTGGATGTACACTTATTTATAGACAGAAGTGATCAACTAATTAACAGAGATTGACAAACTAACCCTAACTAATTACAATTAATAAGCTAACTAAATAACCGATTGAAACTAACTAATTGACAGTTGGTAAACTGTGTTGGACGCCTTCCGCATGCTACAATTTTCTACACAACTGCAATTTCTCTACAACGATACATAGTAGCAATTCTCACCATTATACTAATAAAGTAATATATATATATATGTTCATATTTGTGCATAAATGAACTTCAGTTATTGTGTTTGGTTAATACAATGATGGCTTGAAAGTTGGATATCCACAGTAAAGAATATAATAATATGATATTTTTCTTTCCTTTTTAGGTTGAACTTCATTTATTATTATTAATATACAAAAACTATCGTATGTGAGATCGTCAAGATTAATTTAATATTCATGATCCTAATTTAAGTTTACGACCACAATATGAATGGGATAATATATCCAATCGATTTAACCTAAATTTTATCTAAGCAAATACATGTATACTTCCAACGTATCATAAATTACCAAGGGTGGACCCTACACTTGTGTAGAGTCTATGAAATCCACAAAAGTTTTATATTACTTTAATGTTGATATGTGACAATATGCTATTCATGTTGTAAATTAAATATAAATGGTTAATTATTATAATCTAGAATTATATAGCTCTATTGTGGATTTTGTTTATTACTAGAATTTGTTATTAAAATTCTTATAATGTTGAAAATGACCAATTTGGTAAGCAATATCATTTTTCATAAATACACCTATAATAAATAATTAATTTGTTCTCATCTCCATCTTTTTATTGAGGATATTTGTTGTTTCTTACCATTCTCTCTATTGCCTCCTCTTTTTATATATACAGGCTGACTTTTTGCATCCACCCGCAGACCCACAGACCCAAACACACACGCTCCATAGAGCACTTAGCATACAGAGTAAAAGAAAATGGCGTACAACTTCAATGGTGTAAGCATGGTAGATATCCAGTTTAAGAAGTGACTCTGTAGATGCATTTTTATTTGTCTTTTTGGTTTCTTTTTGCATCATCTCTTACGATCCCTAACTTTTCTCTTGTAGAGGAAACCTGCAGTAGTGGAAATGGACCATGATTATGGATGCCTACGGATCAATGGCATTCTCACCCCGGAGCCTCTTAATTCTCTCCCTTTGACACCACCCCCATCTCCACCACCAGAACACGTAAAACAGCCATGGCTGATTTCCCTGTCCTTTCCTTTTTATCCTAGGTTTATATATATATACTCATGTTAATGTACATATACATGTTTGTCCATCTTTTTGTGAGTGGTCATGACTCTTTTCTCTTTTGTTTGGTGCCTTTACCGAAAATATTTGTTTATGAGAACAAAGGTTGAACAACCGTTTCATCCTAAAGAAGAGTACAAAAATTTGGGTTTTTATTATTTATTTATTTATTTATTTTACAAATTACATATGATCTTTATCAAATATTCCTTGTTCTTCAACCTTTAATCTTTATCATGTGTAGCCTTCTTATGATATACCTTTTATCTAATCATGAAATAATTATTATCAGCTATTAATTTAATAAGATTCATTGTTTATAGGAGCGGACGCAACCAAGCACCGAAAGACCGCAGAGAAAAAAAAGGGATCTGACTGAATCTAGGGTTGTGGAAAGAATTACCGTCTCACTTGCAATTTTAAGATGTGAGGAAAAGTATGAGACCATCTTGAAGAAGCACGAGGTTATGTATTCTTCTTTATACATTGAGGCCACACATTTTTTTGGGTGCTGTAGGATTATTAGTCATGGTATTGAACAATAATAAAAGGAGCTTATATTCATATTGCGTACGAAACTAGAACCTAAATATGCATAACATTTTATGTTGTGATATTTCGTAATGTGAAATTTTTTTTTATTTGTATACAACAATCAAATTGATTGCATGTTGGTTTGATATCGTTGCCTTGTTTCCTTGCATTATAGGTTGCGACAGGAATGACAACGTATTATGTCTTATCACCATATTATAAATCTGGAAAAGCGAAAATAGGAGCCAAAGAAATTACTCTTGGGCAGAGGGTCGTAGTCCCCATGATTGAAGAAGTTAGGACTAACAGCAAGTTATCAATGAAGGAGCGGCTGGAAGGGCGATGGACCATCGAGGTCAGACAACGCAAGGGTACTGGAATAACTGAAAAGGTGTGTTAGTTAATAGTTAATTAAGCACGATAATATAAACCACTTACTTGACAAGAGAAAACCGTCCAATGCAATATAGCACTATGAAATAGACCACTGACATTGTTTTACCATTTGATTCTATAGATTCTATTTAGATAATTCACTAATTCACCATAGTTATAATTATTTGTGATATGAATAAAATGGAAATTGACAAGCATTAATTTTCAAATGAATTTTTATTTTTTCAGTTTTATTCCCATGAGAGGGTCAACAAGACAATGCGCTCGTTAAGTGAAGTTGCAACATTTGTACTTTGGGGCGTGATATACTAAATTTCCGTAAGTTATTGTTATATATTTTTTGACTGTTCTATTTTTTATTTTTTATTTTTTATTTTAGGTATTAGTTATAACAATTTTAGTATTTACTTTCAGGTCTCAGAAGATGAATGCCCCATCTACATCTTCTTTTAAAAGAAGAATATTCTAACTGAACATGTGGCCGTGGGATGTAATTCAAAGTTTAAATTTTTGTTGTATTATTAGTTAAACGTTTCTGTAAATTTAAGCTTGTTGTTAATTATTTCTTAGTGCAATGGGTATGGAAAAGTGACTATTTCAATTTGGAGAGATATTCTTTTTACATCGAAAACTTCCCACGCAGTTTTCTGATAATTTCCGTTGGAAATCTACCGAAAATGTAAATTTGAGATAGATTTTCGACGGAATTCTATCCGTGTGAAAAATACAGGTTACAAAAATTATCTGAGGAACTTTTCATTGAAAAATTTTCCAATAGATTTTTCATTGGGATTGCGCTGGAAAAAATCTGATTGATTTTTCTAAGGAATTTCTATCAGAAAATTCTGTCTAAACTCTTCCAGTGGAAATCTCTTAGGAAATTCTGTTGGAAACATTAATTTTTATTTAAAAAATTCAAATAGATTGGGCTTGTGGCTATGAAATGCATCATTAATCTTTCAATGGTTTCCGGCTTGTGCCTTTTCTACGACTGTATTTTTGTAGTATTTTTACACACGTCAAATTCAGTTTGGAAAGATATATTATATTAGTTAGTATGAGTGTCTTCAATTCCAAATTAATTAAACAACAGATGAAGTGTTAGCGTAAATTGTTGATGCCTTCTTATAGAAGCACATAATAATTTGATACCTTTTTTGTTCTTTTGAAGTTGGATTTCACTCATTTCTATTAATGTATTAATAAAATTGCTAAATTGCTATGGATATTAAATATATATACATATATATTGTTAATTATTGTAAGGATCTATACATTAATACGAGGATTTCTTCAATAAATCTAGTCAAAATTTGTTGATTCAATTTAAATTGTTATAATTCTGGAAATGGTCAAAAACAATGTTGTGTCTCATAAACACACTCATATCCCATATGTATTTTGTATTAATTTATATCTCTTTTCACATTGAATATGCCTATTGGTTTATTTTCAGTCGCGAAGTTTTTCTCAACCTTGGGCTTTTACTTGCCATGTTTAATATGACGGAGCAGACATAGAATTACAATTTTCTCACCCTCCTCAACTCTTTATGCCGACTCCATCACTCACACACATAGAATCAAAGCTCTCAATTAATTTTTGTTAATTATTTTTTATTTTTCATTTAACTTTAAGAGTTGTTGTTCATAGCATTTAATAGTTAATTTAATCCTTTGGAAGTCATTGCCATCTGATGCCCCATGGTAGATTTGATTAATTGACCTCTCTAACCTTTTAGTTACATATTATTTATTTAATTAGTCTGTTTTAGCCAATTTTTACTTTTTTATCTAGGCTTCCCCTACTATTAATTTGAAATTTTTATTTTTATTTTGAGAGTATAATGTAACTTCCATTTTTAATTTTTATCTTTCTTATTTAATAAATTTAATAAATTTTAATTATGTATATGATTTTATCTTTCAATACAAGAAACAACTTAACTTTTGGCTAAGTTTAGGTTTCTCATGTCGCCTTGTTTGACGAGGTGTCATGTTAGCTGCCTTGCATTCATCCAAAAACTTTAATGAGTTTTGGTAGATTTGCAATTGTAGGGAGTGGGTTTTGCCATTGTTCTAAAGATACATCCAAAGAAAACTTCTTCTCTTTCTTTTTATTTTTTTTATTTTTTATTTTCATTACTTTACTCTATTCGTTGCGAAATTTTACCTTACTCTATAAAGTCAGTAAAAATTTATTAGAGTACATAAAATTGAAAGCGGGTCATGCCTTGTCTTGAGAGCAAAATGCCATCCCGAGCAGTAGAACCCAATTTGAATAAGAGTCCAAATTGAGTTGGAATGGGACTTCATAGGTCTAATGCTCAAACAGCACGTGCTTGGTTGAGCACCCATTGATGTGGCCGGATACAAAGCGAGGCGGCAAGGCACCTCATGATGTGATCAGGCTCTCAAAGGGGCAATTAGGAGCCTGACGATGTTCGTGTGCTTGGTTCCATGAATAACATAGAATTATTTTGTTGAGGTTACACATTTTTATAATTACTTAGGATCCTCAACAAGACTATTGATCTGTGAACATGGAGCATTGGAGATCCCTTAGAATTTTTGGCAAAGATTTGTGCTTAGTAGATGACTTAAAATTTTTCCATAGAGCATCACATTCTAGAGTTCACTTACGAACATTAGTAAATTTTTCTTCCAAAGTTCACTTAAAATATCTTGTAGAATATTATGCTTCAAGGACCACTTGAGGTGTGTAGATGTTTTTTATGTTTTGTGAATATCTTAAAACTTTTTCCTTTTTCGTTTTTATATATGGGGGCAAACACTGCTCATTTATGAATAGACAAGTGCCCTGCCGAGAAGTTGCCCACATGGCTTCAACATTGAGAAGGTGGCTGCTTGGTATTTGGATTAGGTATGTGAGCACTCAACACCCACTGGGTGCTAATCTAAGCAGGCTTAACTTATGAAACCAAAAATGTAATTTAACCAAGGGGTATCATTGTAAGACAATATACTTTTTGTAACAATATTTTGACTTCAATAATAATATCATAAAAAAGGACTATTTCCTTGGATTTTTCTATTATAGTATAAAATTTTAAATATATGGTAAAATTTATATTAAATACTACATCTTATTGTAGTCAAAAAGGCATGAGTGAATGACCCTAAATCCTAGTAGCAGTGGGCAATAGCCACGATGAGTTAGTTAAGAGAGATGATTGCTTGTCCATCTATTAATGTAGAAGAGTATTTGTTTCTCACTCTAGCTTAGTTCTTTGTTTTGTCCTCTCAAAGGACAATGAAGCTCTACACCTACAAGAGGACTGTGGTTGCTCTTGAAGGTGGTGTTTTTTGACATGCTGGGTGACCGCATTGACCATGGCTTTTGTAGAGCCATTCTTGAGTAACATTTTCAATGCTTCTTAAGTCATCTACTGCATTAGTTCTTCAATAGGTGAGGCCTACTGCATTATGAGTGCGCCCTTCAAGTACTAGGAAATGACTACACTTTAGGCTTCTTATTGTCCGTGTTCTTGCCTCTCAAGGCAACCTAGTTGTGGAGATCTTCAGCTTTGGACCGCATCTACATTCTTAACATTCCTTCTTCTGAGGTAAAAGTTCTAATAGATGACATAAAGATAATACTACTCGAAAATATTGTTAAGGTCCTTTCCAAAAATCAACTAATTTCATTAGGTTCTCAGCTCTTGAATGTGTTTTCATAGGGTAGAGCTCCCAATTTTTTGCAAGTGAATTTTTGTCACCTTTGACTTTGAAAGTTGATATTTATAATGATTAATCCCTCAATGAGCTTTGGTCCACTTAGGCCAAGATGGCCATTCTAATGGGCTTAATCTATTAGGCTTTCTAGCCTATTATTTTACTTACTATTTAATTAATTAGTACCTTTTAATTAATTTTTATTTTTTCTATTTGGGAATCAATTTATCATATCATATCATATCATATATATATATATATATATATATATCAATTTAATAGGAAAATCACATTTTTTGTTCTACAACTAAGGCCCAATTCCAATTGAATGCCATTAATTTTAAAAGTACCACAATGAGTTATGTAATTTAAAATTTGTACCACGTCTAGTCCAACTTCCCCCCTTTCATTAAATAGTTATCAAAAATGGCATGTGAAAAACATGTGCCTGATGAACTGATGGGTTTTTGGTGGAAAATTTGTCCAGTGCCATTCACTTCTTTGTTTTGGAGGAAAGTTCAACTACAAAAAGAGGAAAAATAAAAAATAAAAAAGAAAGGCAAAATGTGTCATCACATGCATAATTAGAAATAAAAAAAACTTTCAAACAGACAATAAAAGAAAATATAAATTAACAATGTGTTTGGAGATTGAAAAAAATATATTTGTTTGAATGAATTAAGTTTTAATCATTGTAAAATGATATTAATTGATGTAGTTAGTAAAATTATTATAAAAAAACTTTAATAATTTTTATAAATTTAAATTTAAAATACTCTAAATTAGAAGAAGTAAATATCCAATTTTTTCAAATATTATAAATCAAAGAAATTATTTTTACTATGTAAAAAGTTTCAAAAATATTCAAAAGTATTTTAAAAAACTAAATTAAATATTTCTTTTTCAAACACGAGAAAACTTTATAATTTATATTTAACAACTTGTATTTGGAAATTTATTTATTTATTAACTTGTTACATTTTTGTTGTTATTTTTAAAAATAAGTTAATTTGGAAATAAATATTAAATTTATAATTTTTAGTCAGAAGTTACAACTTAAATTTTGAATTTTAATTTTACATATAATAAATTTGGAAATAAATTTTTAAACATTTTATTTTTACAATTTTCATTATAAATTTGGAAATCATAAATTTTAAATTTTCTATTATTATTTCCAAATTCAAATATAAAATTAAACAAAAAATAATTTTAAATTATATTTTATTAGATAAGTTATTTCTAAATTTACTAAATTTAAATTATATTTAAGATTGAAATTATGTTTTTAATTCTATCAATTTTAAATTATATTTAAAAATAATGACACTAAAATTATTTTTTAATATAACTTGTAAATTTCAAATAACCATTCCAAAATTTAAATATAATTGAAATATATTTAAATAAAAAATATAATTAAAATTTCAAAATTTATTTCCAAATAACTAATTTTTAAAAATAAAAAAAAATATATCAAGTTAATAACTAAATCAATTTCCAAACTCAAAAAGTTAATAAATATGAATTGCAATTTCCCTCATGTTAGAAAAGGAAATATTTAACTTAATTTTCTTAACTACTTTTGAAACTTTTTAGACAATAATTTTTTAATTGATAATATTTAAAAAAATTAGTTATTTATTTTGTATAATTAAAAATGTTTTAAACATAAATTTATGTAAATTAATAAAAAAAATTAATGATAATTTTACTAACTATATTAATCATTTTATTAACTACATTGATTAATACCATTTTACAATGATCAAGAATTAATTCTTTCAAACAAATATATTTTTTTCAGCATACAAGCACGTATTATTAATTTATATTTTTTTATTGTATGGTTGGAAGATTTAGGAATTTTTTAAATCATACATGTGACGGTACAGCTTGCCTTTGTTTCTTCCCCCTCCCCTAGTTGATTGTCATCCAAAATGAAGAAATGAAAAGTGCCATAGCAATTTTTCTTCCAAAAACAAATAGCTGAGGGGAGAGCTGCACTGAATGTAACATAAATTTTAAATTATAGGACTTAATGTGGTACTTTTGAAATTAATGGGATTTAATTGGGATTGAGTTTTAATTATGGGACCAAAAATGTGCTTTCTCAGTTTAACATATATAATTTAACTAATAAACAATAGCATATTGATTTAATCCTAACTAATTAATTGAACAAATTTAACTAATTGAACTACTAAGTAAAAAGATCAATTTAACACACATTTGCCTAATAACTAAAACCATGTTAATTTATTCCTAACTAATTAAATAACAATCAAATTTAATATGTTTACCTAACTTATAGATATACTAATGTAATCATAAGTAATTAAATCAAACAAATCGCACAAATTTACCCTAAATTGAACTTTAACGAATGGATCAACTTGAACCCTAACACATTGAATAAATTGAAATATAGAAAATTGAGCAAATTATTTAATAGATAATATAACAAATATTTTAAAAATATATATCAAAATTTAAATAATTACTCGACAGTGGTGCTGCTGCTGCAATGACGGTGGTGGCAGCAACAGTAGTGGAGGAGGCGACGGTGGTGGCTCGAAAAGGATGTGGTAACGCAAGGAGACTAGTGGCTAGAGGGATTTTGGATGATGGTGGCGGTTGGTGGCTGGAGGGAGGCGTCGCGACCAAATCGGTGCGGTGGTATATAAACCAAAAGTGAGGAGAAAATGGGGAGAGAGGACGAAGAGAGAGCAGAAAAAAGAAAGAAATGAATAAAGAAGAAAGGCTCGTGTGGCATACTTTTATTTTACTTTTCGAAGAATTTTTGATTAAAAATCCCTAAAAAATTATATTCTTTTTAAAAAATAGGAAAAATGTTTTAATAATTTCAGATGGAATTTTTGTTTAATATTCGTCTCATATGTTAAAGAAAAAATATAGCTGACAAATGTCACATAGTATAATGGTAAATTGAAGGTAGTTTTCATATGGAAATTCCATTTGAAATATCCGCTTATAAAATTTCAGACAAAAATACTATTTGAAAACTGTCTTGAATTCTCTTCTTAGGATTTTCCATCTGAAGAAGCCGCCTGAAAGAACTCAAAGGAATTTTTCCATTTCAAAACTACCTTGAATTTTCTTTTTTTTTTCTTTCCAAAATTAATAAGTTTTGAATACATTTTTTGTCTAAAGATTCCATTTGAAAGCACTCAAATGGAATTTTGAGACAGATTTTTCATCTGAAAAATTGTGCACTAAATTCCCACTAAACACCGCCAAGTTCTTAGAAGGATTTTGACGCCTTTCAGACGGACTAGTGGACCATCACTTTTCCACCAGAAGTTCATAAGAAAATGTCAGAGGATTTTTTTTTTCTCTGAAAAATTCCATTTGAAATAGCGAAATTTTTCGTGGTGCTCACTGATGATTGAAAATTATGAATAATATTCTTCAGGGAATTGTGGATTCAAGTTGAAGTGTTGTCTTATGATGAGTCGTCAGCAGAGTATTTAAGCTATTGACTTCGACCACAGAGGGCTGCACTTTATAATGTTGGTACAATACAATGCGTCATTGGTCGTGTGGTTGAACATTGTAAATATTAAGGTATGACTTATTTATCATCAAATATGAGGAATTTTATAATTAATTTCTGGAATACTATTTGAATTATATTTTTTATGAAGGGGGTAAAGTTTTTTTAATTATTTTTTATTGTTGATCAAACAAACTTAGCATTAGATATTTACAGTATCTTATACAAGTAATCCTAGTACGAAAATTCCAAATTTCAATATTTCAAATCGTGCTTTTAGTACTAAAACTTTAGTTTAGTATTGTGAGTAAATAATTATTGTACCAAAATGCGAATTTTCAATACTTTTTAATTGTATTTGTAGTACCTGAACCTTAGCTATATATGTTGAAATGTTCATATCTTTTCATTTATACTTATTTTTAATTATGCACTTGTTGATTGTATATTCTATATTTTGTAAGATAAAAATGAGAAAACTATTGTCCCGATCTAGGTAGAATTTGTAGAGGGCAACAATTTTGACTCGTGAGCACAGCTTGCTCAATTCTATGCTAGATGATGATGTTTGGATGGCTATTGCGAGGATAATTTAGTATTTATATTGAGTATTTGGATGACAATAGGGGATGTTTCTAATTTGTAAAGTAATTTGGATAATATGGATGTTTGTTATTTGAATTATCTGGATGCTTGTTGTATGCACTAATTAAAAAAAGTTTAGATGAAAGTTGATATGAATATGAATATTGTTACTAAGGTGTGTGTTATAAATTATTGACACATAAGTATTTTTCAAGGCATATATAGTACTATATACATATACCAATACTAGTCATTTCTGATGCAACACTAACAAGCTAAATTCGATCATAAGAATATGCAAATATAAAACACTCTAAGTGTGCATTAGATTATAAGAATCATGTATAATATATCTAAAATCAAGTACTGAAATTAAAGAAAATGGTATTATTTTCTTAGCATATCATATCATTCTTAATACATTAGAAATTAAGTTGGATTTAATTATTTAAGTTATTTTTTGATGATCAAACAATGATTTTTTAATCCTACAACAAATATAGCCATGACATAATGTTAGTTGTCGAGTGCTTATATCAAAATGATACACTAGTATATGAATAAGAACCCAAATGGTTGCATGTTGGTGTTGTGTTTCCAACTATTTGCACATGTCCTATCATGAGTATTACTTGAATAAAACATAATGTTATTATATAGTCTTATGTGTTGTTTTGCGTAAATTGAGATAAATTTGATAAAACAAAAAGCAAGTACAAGAACACAACCAATAAGTATAGAACAAGCTAAATTAAGTACAAAAATAGCTCAAACAAGTTATGGAAGAGGCTCAAAAGCGCCAAGAAAAGGCTAGGAGAAAGAAGAAATAGGCCAAGAAGAGAAAGGCGAGCCTACAAGTGATGACTTGTAAATTGCTTCAAGAAGCATGGCACACAAACTATCAATATACTGGTGGATTTGGACCCTGAGAGCAACAAGATTTTGGTAAGAAGCATTGTTTCTTTTATTTTTACCAATTGGATAATTAAGTTACTTCAATGATTAATCATTTGACTAATTTCTTCGATAGTTAGATTAATTAGTTACTTTACATTTTAGTGGATAGTCAAAATAACTTGTTTTGATGAATTGTATTTGGTTTTTAATGAGCCATATTATTTGTGGACAATTGAGTGATTGCTTTGGAATTTGATATTTTTTAGTAGTATAGAAATGAAGCAAGTATTGATTTGGATTTACGTAAAAATAAATGGATTATAGACAAATTTAAAACTAGTTAGAGACAGATTCAAAGACAGATTTGTGGACAAAAATATTGAGAATGAGAGATAGAAATAAAGATGAAAAAAGATATTAAAAGTAGACAAGGAATTAGAGATTGATTTTGATAAAATAAATATTAGATTTTAGAGACAAAATTAACAATAGAAAGGCTACAAAATAGAAATGGATTCTGTTAAAAAAAATATTTGATATTAGAGATGGATTAGAGATTGCATTTATCTATTTTGAAATTCAAAGATGGAAATCATTCCGTCTTCTAAATTTGTGATGAGTCTTTTAGCCACAGGTCTAGAGACTAAAAAATCCATCTCTATTTTATTTTAGAGACAGAAATTTGGGCTGTAGAGATGGAATTATTTGTCTCTAAAACTCTGTTTTCTTGTAGTGGAATGAGAACAAAAGTGGCTAGACAAGAGTAGTTGTGTTCTCAACCATTTACACAAGTGTTATAACTACTATTTCATGAAGAAAATATTATATTATTGTACTGGAGTACCTTACGTGTCTTCGTGGTTTGAATTTAACTAAATTCAACTAAAGGAAAAGCAAGTATTAAGACACACAAAATAAGTACAAAACTAAGGTGAGTTTAGTATAAAACTATAGAACTGAAGTATAAAAATCCCACAAATAGTATTTTCTTGTCAAATTTCAATATCATTCTTAATACATAAGATAATAAGTTGAATTTAATTATTAGTTAAGCCATTACATGTCTATCAAATCATTATTTGTCAATTCTAGGACTAATATAAGAGGTTCATAAGCACTCAATGGTGTTGCCCGAATTAGACATTCATCTCATACACCACTGGTTTATACTAGTATGAATGAAAATACCAGTGGTTAGATATGAGTAGTTGTGTTCCCAACCATTTGCAGACATGCTATAACTACTATTTAATAAAGAGAACACAATACTATTGTATTGGAGTATCTTATGTGTTTTCACACTTTGAACTAAGCTAAATTCGATCATAGAAAAAGCTATTAGAAAAACATGCAAAATAATATAGATCTAGGATGAATTTAGTACAAAACTATAGAATTAAAGTACAGAAATCCAAAAAATTGATATCTTTTTGTTGGTTTGTAGTATTATTCTTAGTACATAAGGAATTAAGTTGAATTTTACTAGATAAGCCATTGCATGATTATCAGAACATGATTATTAGTCCTAGGATTAATATTGTCATGAGTAGCTTATTGGCATTTGATGGTGGTGCTGGAAAGATACATTTTACTTCATAATCCAATGGTTTACAATATTATGGATGAGAACATAAGTGGTTAGATATGAGTGTTTGTATTCTCAACTATCTGCACATGTAATATCATGACTATTACTTGAAGAAAATATGATTTTATTCTATTAGATGGTCTTATGTGTTGTTTCATGCAGTGAATTGAGTTAAATTCAACCAAAGAAAAAACTAGTACAAAAGTACACCAAATAAATACAAAATAAGGAAAATTCAAAACTAAAGTGCAAAGATCCGTATCAAATTTTCAAAATTTGGTAATTTTTTTTTGTCAATTTGTAGCATCATTCTTTTTACACAAGAGATTAAGTTGAATTTAACAAAACAAGCAATTACATAATTGTCAAACCATGATTTATTAGTTCTGAAACTGATATAGTCATGAGATGTTTGTTGGCATTTGATGGTTGTGCTAGAAGGATACATTTACTTCATATATCAATGATTTACATTAGTTTTAATGAGAACGTAGTTGGCTAAATATGAGTAGTTTGTATCCCCAACTACTTGCAGACGTACTATTACAACTATTATTTGAAGTAAACATGATTTTATTGTATTAGAGGTTTTTATGTTTTGTTTCACCTATCAAATTGAGGTAAATTCAAACAAAGAAAAATCAGATATGATAACACTCCACATATGTATTAGATTATAAAAATTCAGTATAATATCTAGAGTCAAGTACTGATTGACTAAAAATGATATTATTTTCTTAGAATATGGTGTCAACATGAAAGCAATAACAACTAATAAGATTGTGCTAAGGGTGCAATACCAGTGTTGCAAACATGTTTCTTAGCATGCTATTAAGATGTGCAAGCATTATAAAATTGGCTTTCAAATATGCACATATAGAACATAAGTATTTACTATTTGAACACATGTGTCTCATTATTTGCTCGACGAAAATATGTTTTGAATGCTTGGGATGGTCTAATATATTGGTCATCCATAAAAGTAGGTAAATTAGGTCATCCCTGCAATGTTGAAGTTTAAATAAATTATCTCACTATTTACAATAGTATTTTACACTAGTAGTTGTACTCTTAACCATTTGAACACATATGTATCCTAACCATTACTTGAGGAAAATACAATTTTATTATTTTTGAATGGCTTTGTATATTGATTTATCAACAAATTGAGTTAAGTTAGGTCATACATGGATAAGTATAGAATTACTATAATGCAATACAAGACGGTAGAAATAAGGTTCTACATTTTTGCAATCGAGTATTTATCTACCATAATGAAGTATTATTTTACTAAAATGAGGTATTAACTTTATGCTATGCTATATTACTTTTGTAAATTTTAGATATCATTGAACTTTATAATTCTAGACTTTGTTATATTGAAGCAACCATGAAACCTTATTTTTTCTACTATATGGACGTCCAAATGAATTATTTTACTAAATACTAGTGCTTTACATTAGTAGTTGTATTCTCAACCATTTTAACGTATGCATATCCACACCATTACTTGAAGAAAACATGATTTTATTGTTTTAGATGGCCTAATATGTTGTTTTTAGAAGTAAATTGACATAAATTAAGCCATACAACAAGTTAGCATAAAAACACTCGAATACAGTAGTAGTTTCTAAAGACGAAGTATTTTATTCCTATTTTCAAGTATGTATCTACACAAGTGAAGTATTTGATTTTTAAATATGAGTTATTATTTTTCTGATTTGCAATATCAATTTTATACATTTTAAATATCATTCAATTTAACTATTATAGTTCTTGTTATAGTGCCATAGCCAAGAAACATTGTTTTTCCCTACAATATTGATAATGAACTAAAACAATTATCAGACACAATAGTGCTTTGCACTAGCAGTTGTCTTCCTAACTGGTTGAACTCATGTGTATCCATATCATTACTTTAAGAAAATATGATTTCATTGTTTTAGATAGCTTTATACATTGTTTCACTAATAATTTGAAATAAACTAGGCCATATGACAAGTGAATATAAAAATACTCTATTGTAGTATTATTTTCTTAAAATGAAGTACTTTGTTCTTGTTACAAGTATATATCTGTATAAATGAAGTATTGGTCATTTGAAATGGGGCGTTATTTTATGGAATAAGGCATTATTATTTTTTTATTTGTAGTATAGTGCAAAATGACTCCAAATATAAATCTACCCTATGGCTAAAAAGTAACAATAATTCATGACTATTTTATATACTAAAAGAATAGTACAGTATATCTATACATTGTATACAACTATAAATATGTAATGAAATGGTTATTCTTGATACATTTCTATTGCTTTGTGATTTGATTCCTTCAGACTCCAAATCCTACTCGTTTTTCTCTTTAATTGTAAAAGGAAATCTTAGAGGCCCATCAAGGTTGAGCTGATCACATCAGTCCTATTTCCACCCACACCTCAATATACCCCTTCAACCTCAAATCTTTGCTTGAACCCATGTCCAAATCCTATTTATGTATTGGTTGTTAGTTTCTCACGAAGTGGGTGAGATCTTGATTGTTGTTGGTATTACAAAAAGAATTGGAACTTTTCCAACAAATGAGAAAAGAAGAATACTCAATTTTTTTATTGCTTGTATAGGCTATTCCCTTTTTCCACCATAACAAATAATAAAGGCCAACCACAGTGCCCAACAAAAAATAGGTTGTTAATGGCCAAAAAATAAAAAAAAAGAAAAGAAAAAGAAGAAGAAGAATTAGAAGAAAGAAATTGCCTTGGTATGTCTGTAGGAGAGAGGTAGAGAGAAAATTTTGGGTTTGTAAACAGAGAGAGAAAGTGTTTGTATGTAAACTAAACACCCCCCTCTCCCAACCAAAAAAAAAAAAAGGAGAAAATAAAACTTATGGGGACATTTTGGTGAAATCAAGTGAGTGGGGCATAGACTTTAAATTGAAAATTGAAGTAGGGAGTTAAAACTATAAAATGAGTGGCCATGGACTGAATCACGAATTGAAAGTAGGTTTGGATATTTTTAAATAAAATCCCCATAATATTATTAAGTATTACTTATTTAAATAAATTATTTAGGATATGTAATATTATTAAATAAATTATTGTAAAATTGTTCATTATTTAATATTATTGAATAGGTGAAATTATCTTATATTCTTATTGTATTCAATTATTTATTATTTTTATTTATTCATTAATAAATATTTATTTTAGGCAAATTTATTATTCACATTACTTAATATATAATTCAAAAGTTATTCAAATTATGTTATTTAATATGATAATGTTATATTTTTGAAAAAAAAAATTAATGCTAGTGTTTTAGCATTTTTTTTTCCGTTCAACAATTGTTTCTTCAATTTTTAATTCTATTAAAAAATTTTTTTCTTTCGCATTGTTGCCTTTCATTTTAGCAACAATTTTTTAGTTCTATTTTTTTGGTGATTTGGCAGCAAACATGGAGGGTGATTTGGACAGGTCACAAATGGAGAAAAAAACCCCAAATTCTCTATCCAATTGAAGCTGACTGGGCATTGACTGGGCTCAATTATAAATTTATCATTTCGATGGATTAAATGTGCAAAATATTGGATTCAATGTTCAAAAATTCACAATCAATCAATCCATAACACATCTTGTTAATTTTTGTACTAGATTTTTTTAGGGGTTAGTATTTGTTAAGTCTTCAATCTTACTTGCCAATCCTTGATGATTTATTAAAATCAGATGTTAAAGCATGCATTAAAATTAAAATTATTTTTCGTTTATAATTTTGCTACAATTTGTTATGATGTATTGGTGTTTACTTTCCTTACTTGACAAGATCATCTAAAGATTCTAGCTTGGTGTTCCTATGTTCATAAATAGGATATAAAATCAATTATGCTACATGTTTTCTTAAGCTCGAAATCTGTGAGATAATTATGATTCCAACAAACTCTTACCATATAGCATTGTTTCCTCCTTTGCATTAAACAATCACTTAACATTCTGGAATTTATAGTTGTCGTCAATGTAGTTATAAAATAGAAAATGTTGTAGCGTTCAATGCAAAAATTGAAGAAATATGGAAAAATTTTATTGAGTGTTCTTGAGAAGATTTCAAGATTTTGAACCATAAAATTTTGTGACCGGTTAATTGCCCAAGCACATATTTGAAGTTTTATATATCGAAATAATTCTTTCGACAAATCCACATGGAAAAATTTTAGTTTTTATTACGTGTTTGTATGTTTACTTCATTAAGTCATTATGACTACAACCTCTATCTTGTTACTCCTATTCTTTTCACATATCAATAATTGATTCAATTGCATGCCAAGGGCATGAAGAGTATATAATTTCGCTTTTGTACATGAATGATACGAAAATTTGTAAGTTCAAGTTTTTATTGTATCTGGAAAATTGTGATTTTGAAATTGATGTGTATTAAGGGGGAGATCGTGAGTTGTTTTGATCTAAATGCGTGCTAACTTTTAAATGTTAATGAATTGTTAAGAAATTTAAGTTGATGATTTTAATCTTTTATTTGAACTATTCAGTTTAGTTTGATTAGTACCTCAACTCAAGTAAGACATCTCCTGGAGAAGGCACTACAATGCATTTATATATGATAATGGAGAATTTTCCATAGTGAAAATACTAATAATTTCTATAAGCAATTAAAATGGGCAACCTTGCATTAATAGAAGTAGCAATTAAAATGATTCGTATGATTATAGTACTGTACTTGTCGTCCGACTTGTGTATAACTAAACTGCATTTGCAATGTTTAGATAAAATAATGATGCGTGAAAGGAGGATAGGCATTAAAAATTATATAATTATTTGATTTCTTTTCTCTTTGTGAGTCGAAAATCATTTATTAATTAATGATGTACAAATAAAACTGATAGTTGGACTATTACTTTAGTATCATGAATACAATTAGCCTAATTTTACAACTATTATATAAATAGAATTATAGAATCTAATAAATTTAACTACAATTTGATCTCAATCACCATCATATGAACAAATAGCTGTTCACCATAACACTCTGCTTGGGAGGTGGCACCCAAGTTATACAACTCTCTCCAAATTAGACTCATAATAACTGAAGAAAATATCCCTAGCCAAACTCAACAACTTAAATG
Organism: Jacaranda copaia; assembly: GCA_014898725.1. NCBI lineage: Eukaryota > Viridiplantae > Streptophyta > Magnoliopsida > Lamiales > Bignoniaceae > Jacaranda > Jacaranda copaia. The sequence goes on along the minus strand of JACGDI010003803.1, from coordinate 234,873 downwards.
CTATTGTAACTCGTCATAGGACGGTACTTCCACTTAAATCCACAATTCCCTGAAGAATAATAATTAATAATTTTCAATCATAAGTGAGCATTACAACAAATCTTGCTACTTCTTTTCGAAGAAAAAAACCCTTCAAATTTTCTAACGAACTTCTGGTGGGAAAGTGACAGTCTACTAATTTGTTTGAAAGGTGCCAAAAATCCTTAGTGGAAATTACTGCACATTTTTCAGATGAAAAATCTGTCTAAAAATTCCATTTGAGGGCTTTCAAATGGAATCTTCGAACAAGAAATTTGTTCAAAACTTATTAATTTTGAAAAAAAGAACTCGAGGCAGTTTTCAAATGGAAAAAACTCCTTTTGAGAGCTTTTGGACGACGACTTCATATGGAAAATCCTTGGAAAAGAATTCAGGACAGTTTTCAGACGGAATTTCTGTCCGAACTTATGGGCAGATATTTCAAATTGAATTTCCATATGAAAACTACCTTTGATTTAACATGGGGAAAATGCAATTTTAGTCCTCTAACTTTCGCCTGTTCACGTTTGTGGTACTTTTTGATTTTGGGATTTTATTTTAGTTCATGGCCCAGAAACTTTTTGTAATTTTAGTCCTTTGAGCTGAATTTTGCCTAAGTGTACCTAAAATTGGCTTAATTAGGTAGCAACGTTAGGGACATATGTACCTAGTGTTGTACACACCAAGTCAACTACCTTGTCGACATTGTACACATCATATATTTGATTTTTGGAGGAAGCCGTAATATCATGAGCAAAAGTTAAAGAACAATATTAAAAAAAATGTAAAGTTCAAATTTCTCCCAACCTTATTTTAAAAATGTAATTTTATCTTATATAATTAAAATATTAATTAATTTTATTTTTAAACAAAAAAAAATAAACATTTAAAAAAAATACCCCTACCTTCAAAACCCTCACCCTAAAAAACAACTCACCGTCAAAGCCCCTCTCCCCCCAAATGGCCAACCCACGGTGCTGTCCATTGTGGCTGCTTGAGCCTCACTCATGGTGAGCTACTGTGCGTTGCCAGCCGCTTGATCAGCACTGGCCATGGCTCCAAGAGGAGCCACCCAGGGGGTGGGAGGTGTGACGGCGGGGTGAGGGTTAGCAGCAGTGAGGGTTGGTCTTGGCGGGAGGGGGCTGCATAGTGATATATTTTTTATATATATGCATGATTGTATTATATATATATATATACCGCCAAGGAATGGAAGTTGCAGCGGTGGGGGGTAGCATCGGGGGAGGGGGAGCTATATAATGGTTTATATATTTGTATATAGATATGTGAGTGTGTTCTATATATATGTATGCATGCCACCGTGGTCAAGACGTAGGAGGAGCGGCGGCGGAGGTTGGGGTAGGGGTGAGGAGACAAGGAGATGGGGAAGGGAGACTGTAAACATTTATACATATATATAGTGTGTATGTGTTTACATATATCATATACTTGTATAAAGTATAATAATTTGAAATATTTATTTCTTTCAGTTATTTGAATTTTTTTGTAAAATTTGTAACGAGGGAAAACATGTGTAAAGAATCGATATAAAATATAGATTTTATTTTTTAAAATTTAAAAATAAGTTTATTAGTAATATTATTTATTATTATTTACATTTATAAGTAAATATAAAAAATTCAATTATTTACTAATATCTAAAATTATTTTATAAAAAGTTTTTGTATATTTTAAAGTATTTAAGTTAAGCACATTAAATATATTTTGTAGATTTTGTAATTTTACTACTTATCTCTTTCTCCAGCCATATGTAAATACAATTTTGCCCTTCAATTTTTTATCTAAAATCCAAATCTCGACTTGTATAATGGTGTGGTAGTTGAATTGGATAGCATTCAATTCCACATATCAATTTTTACCCATTTTTCCAGCTTAGATTGAGTTAATTTTAGGTCCATGTGTGTCAATTTCATGGAAAAATTTTGTGCGTCCATGATTAAAATAAAATCTCAAAATAAAATGGGACCAAAAAAGCAAACAGGCCAAAATTATAGGACTAAAATTGCATTTTCCCCAATTTACTGTGCAACCTTTTAAACTCTCAAATGGAGTTTTCATGTGAAATTTGTCAACAGAATTTTTTTCTTTGAAAATATGAGACAGATTTCAAACAGAAATTCTGTTCGGAATTACTAAAATATTTTTTCTATTTTTTAAATAGGATATAATTTTTGATGAATTTTTGATCTACAATTCAACTAAAAGCAAAATAAAATTACGTCGCAGGAGCTTTTCTTCTTTCTTCCGTCTTTTCTCTCTTCCTCCTTTTCTCCCCATTTTCTCCTCATCTTTTGTTGCTGCGTCACTGCACCAATTTGTTCACAATGCCATGAGCCGCCATTATTGTCCAAAATCCCTCTGGCCGTAAGTCTCCTCGCGCAACCACATACTTTTCACGCCTACACCATTGCCTTCTCCACTGCTATCGCTACCGCCAGCGTCGCACTGGAACAAGTATCGAGTAATTATTTAAATTTTGATATATCTTTCTAAAATAGTAGTTATATTATCTATTAAATAATTTGTTCAATTTTCTATAATTCAATTTATTCAATGTGTTAGGGTTCAAATTGATCCATTCATTAAGGTTTAATTTAGAGTGCAATTTATTCAATTTAATTACTTATGATTACATTAATATATTTATTAATTATTAGGATTTAAAATATAATAAATATGATTCTTATTTGGTTGTTATTTTTAATTTGTTTTGGAATAAATTAATATGTTTGTAGTTGTTAGGTAAATTATGTCTTAAATTAACCTTATTTCTTATTAGTTCAATTAGTTAAATTTGTTCAATTAATTAGTTAGGATTAATCATTATGTTATCCTTTATTACTTAAATTATATATGTTAAATTAAGAAATTACATTTTTGATCCCATAACTTAGACCCAATTCCAATTAAATCCCATTAATTTCAAAAGTATCACATTGAGTCCCATTAATTTAATATTTATGCTATTGTTAAAGGAAAAGGCACACGCAAAACATGTGCCCCATTAGTTGCTGGATTTTGGGGGATAAATTGGTATGCACTTTTCACTTCTTCATTTTGGAGGGAAAATCAGCTATAAAAGGGGAAAAATTGAGAAAAAGGCAAAATGTTTAGTCCCATGTATAATTAGAAAAAATTTCTAAAACTTACAACCATACATCTAAAAATTATATAAATTAATAATGTGTGATAGTAAATTGAAAAAACATATTTGTTTGAATTAATTAATTTTCTTAATATTTGTAAAATGGTATTAATTAAAGTCATTATCATTGAAATTTGTTTAATAATTTTCATAAATTTAAGTTTAAAATATTCTAAATTACACAAAATAAATATCAAAATTTTTTATTTTTATAAATTAAAAAATTATTATGTAAAAAATTTCAAAAATGTTCAAAAGTATTTTAGAAAACTAAATATTTCTTTTTCAAAGGAAATTAAAATATATACTTATTAACTTTTCGTGTTTGGAAATTTATTAATTGATATTTTTACTAACTACATCAATGAATATCATTTTACATGGATTAAAAACTAATTCATTCAAACAAATATATCTTTTTCAATCTCCAAACATATGTTATTAATTTATATTTTTTTAATGTATAGTTGGAAGTTTTAGGAAGTTTTTTTCTAATTATGCATGTGGTTTACATTTTGCCATTTTACTAT
>JACGDI010003803.1:143796-231145 GCA_014898725.1 Jacaranda copaia | reverse complement strand
CCCCCCCCCCCTATAGTTGATTTTTCCTCCAAAATGAAGAAATGAACTATATTAGACTAATTGTCCCTCCAAAACCCCTCAACTAACTTGGCACATATTTTGCATGTGCCTTTTCTATTAACTATTTAACAAAAAGGAGGAAATTGTACTAAATGTAGCAAAAATTTTAATTCTAGACTCAACATGGTGCTTTTGAAATTATTAGCATTCAATTGGGATTGGGTCTTAGTTATGGAACAAAAAATGCAATTTTTCCATTAAATTGACATATATGTGATATGGTAAATTAAATCCCAAAGTAAAAAAGTGAAAATTAACTAACATGGACTAAATAATTAAATAATAAGTTAAATAATAAGCTAGAGGGCCTAAGAGATTATGCCCACCGGATGGGCATCATGAACTAACTGGGCCAAAGCATGTTAAGGAATTAATCATTATAAATATCAACTTTAAAGTCAAAGGGGACAAAAAAATCACTTGCAAAAATCGAGAGCGCTGCCTCTTTGAAAACACATTTAGGAACTAAGAACCTAATTAAATTAGCTAACATTTGGAAAGGGCCCTAACTTCATTTTTGAGTAGTATCATTTTGGTGTCGTTTATTGGAACTTTTACCTAAGAAGAAGGAATGTTAAGAATGTACATGTGGTCTAGAGCTTAAGATCTGAACAATGGGGCTACCTTGAGGGGCGAGAACATGGACAATAACAAACCTAAAGCATAGTCACACCCTAGTACTTGAAAAGTACACTGCAGTAGGCCTCACCTCCTATTGAACTAGTACAATATGTTACTTAAGAGGTACTGAAGGCATTGCTCAAGAACGGCACTACAAAAGCCATACTAAAGCAGTCACCCAGCATTCTGAAGATCACCACTCTCAAGAGCAACCATAGTCCTCTTGTAGATGCAGAGCTTTGTTGTCCTTGGAGAGGACAAAATGAAGAACTAACTTAGAGCAGGAAACTGCTCCTCCTCTACATTAACCAATGTATGTGTAGTCATCCATCTTAACTCATCGTGGTCATTACCCATTGCTACTAGGGTTTAGGTTCACTCACTAATGCCTATTTACTACAATAAAATGAAGTATAGCATTTAAAATAAATTTTATCATATATTTGGAATATTATACTATAATAGAAAAATCAAGGGAAATAGTCCTTTTTTATAATATTATTATTGGTGAAGCAAAAAATATTATAGTGGTACCTCCTGGGTAAATTTTATTTTTAGTTTCATAAATTAAGTCCACTTGAATTAGCATTTTGTGGGTGCCGAATGCTTGCCTACTTGATGCAAATACCAAGTGGCTGCCTTCTCAACGTTGATGCCATGTAACAACCCTAAATTTTTAATTAGGAAAAATAATATTTAAAAATCAAATTTTTAATTTGAAGAAGAAAAACTTGGGGATCAAAATATAAATAAGATAGACCTAATTGAAAGAAATTTAAAAATTCTTAGGGCTAAATTGTAATAAAAACTAGGTCAAATTGGCCAATCTAAGGCACTAATGAACCTAGAGACTTAATTAAGAGTTGAGGAAAGATTTTGGGGTTGTTTTGAAATTTTTGGAAAACTTATTTATGAATATTAATCTGCCCCACCCCCCTTCCCAATTTTCTTCAATTTTTCACATGTAAGCCACACCTCACCCTCTTTGATGATGACAAAATCCAACCTAAAATACCCATTAGCTTCTTCATGACGTGGTAAACACAACCGCACATTCCACTCTCTAAATTGATCGGTGAAATGTCAAAAGTTTACAACCTAAGGCATAGCAACGACAGAGGTGACGGGCTCAATGGTTTCAATGATTGCTTGGTGCAACTAAAGGGTGGAAATTGATAGGTTTAGCATGAGGAAGACGACGGTATCTTCAATTTGGTGAACCAACGACAGATGAAGAAGCAATTAGAGAAAAATGGTGCAGCAACATTTGGTGGCATTCACTATTTTTCAATGAATTAGATGGCCAAACAACAAGATTCCATGGGATTGATAGAGGTATTTTACTCCAGACATTGATGTGCAAATTTTGGTGTGGCCAGACTTCAATTTTGGTGATGGTGCACGGTGGTGGTCTGATAGAATCTTTAGCTTGTCAAGTTGAGTGCATGCTAACTATTTTTACAAAGTGAATTGGCCTCGAACTTGGTTGCTTCGGGTAAAACTTCAATTAATTGATTAATTGATTCTTGATTTGATCTGATTGAATTGTTAGGCTGATTTTTGATGTAAAAACAAGTTAGTTACCTAAGAATTATGATTATAAAGTGGAATGATTGAACAAGAATTCAATTGGAAATGGTGTATAGGCTCAAATTTGATAATACAAGACTAATAATTATCAATTGAGCTAATTGATGCATTTGGGAAGTCAGAATTGCGGAATGGTAACATGACTTAAATACTATGAATACATAAGTTAAACTCATGAATAAATTTAATTAGTCATGGATCAAGAATATTAGTTTAAATATTGATAATGAAAGTTAGTACTGGCCAAGAACTAATAAAATATTCAATTGATGAAATTTGATCGAATCGGCATACATAGAAAAATAGAAGGTAAATTAAGTTTAGAGTAAAACCTTTGACTGCCTGAATGAGCTATATGTGTAGCGAAACTAGTGATATGAACTAAGTGATTAAAGAAAAACAACATATGACTTAGTACTCTGATGTAAAGACAAGTTAGAACAATAATCGAGAAAATATGTGAGCTAGAGTAATTAAAATATGCTATTAGCCATAATTATTGTTAGTAAATGCTATACAGTAGAATCAATATTCATATGGCATTTTGAATGAAATAGGTGACAAGGATCTAGGGTCCCCTAAACCGTAAGGCATGGATAGTTTCTTTGTGCAGTTTAAGGTGAGGGTGAAACCTATCTTTCTTCTAGGAAGTGAATGATCTTTGATGTTTGCATTCTCTATAGCTATTTATTAAATTTGATTGTGCTCATTCTAGTACCTAGAACTCTTACTATATTATTCGTTTCTCTATCCCATATTACTTTATAGCCTTGTTGGCTTTCCCTATATATGTTGACATTTTATTCTTGTCAGTCAATTTTGTTTCAAACTCCTAATTAATCATTCTACGTGATGTTGATATGGTCTTGCTGGCCAATGTTTTATGAATTATACTATTATATTCAGTATGAGATACATGCTTTTGATAAGCATTTTAAAATGTATTTTACCTATTTGCATTATGTTTGAGTCTCCTTAAGGATGCTCTTGGGATGTTACCACTTGTAGGGATGCCACGGGGTAGATTGGGCTTGGGACAAGGTCTAAAAAGATGACTGGGTGATATAGTTTGATGGTGGCTAATCTCACAGCTAGTACTTACTTAAGATCTTGACTTGTAGTTAGTTAGAGATAGCTGTCTATGAGTGGTGGGATCTAGCATATAGCTAGCTATGCTGCATGTCTACCTAGTCAAGTGCTTGGGTAATGAAGTAATAAGGGATAATTGTGATGCTATATTTGTACTCCATGTTACAAGTTATGTTCTGTTTTAGGTGTAATAAGGTCAGAGTTGCCAACAATCTATTGAATTTTGTATAACAAATGTTTTGTTATATCATTACTTTGTGTTGTAAATTATTGCATGTTCTATTACTTGAATCCCTACTTATTAGCACTTTGCTTATCACTAGTTTTACTTTCAACAGTTTTTCATGACTTCTTGTTGCACATTCCCTTACTAATTCCTTAGGATTTACCCCATTTTACTGTTTCTTGTTCTTTTCCTAAATAGGACTTGATAGAGGTTTGAGGGCTCAAGGTATGCCTGAATGGCTGATGCATAGCAATTTATAATAGATGAGGTGTTATATATGTATACATATATATTTACGAACTAGGCTAAGGTTACACCAAATTGGGATGCTTAGTTTTTGGTTGCTTTGTAAATAGTTGGTTTAACTTTAACTTTTAACATGTATATACTTGCACACATTGGGTTAGTACTTTAGGTTTATTCTTGCCTTTATCTTTTAAGGTTATTCAGTGGATTTTGCATCTTTTATTTAACTTAAGAATTATGCTTTTAATTAAGTAAGCTTGACATTATCTTCTTATGGTTATATGCCTGCGTGCCTTGGGTTTAATGTAATGTAATAGGATTGCAATGAATGGTTTTTAGGCTATTTTGTAGCTATCTGAACTGAATATTTTGGAGATGCATATTTTGTTTGAATTATTGTGAATAAGACTAAAGTAGTATCTTGGAAGCGAGGTGTTATAGTATGGTATCACAACCAATGTTTATGAGGACCAAGGTTAATATGGGAGCAATTTTTGTAGTTGGAATTAATAAGTTCATTAGAGATTAAACTTAAATTAGGAATTATCTAGAAAGAGAACATTTGGGCTAAGGAAAACCTAAGCTATGCTAGGATATGATCCTTAGAGTGTGACATTCTTGGTTAGTGAAGATTAAGCTTGACTTTAGAATTATTTACGATATGTATACTTGAGTTAAAGAATACCTAATATGATTCTTGGAATGTGAAAATTTTTGGGCAAGAAAATATGAAATTTGATTATGGAACTGAATAGGATATGAACCTTTGGGATAGTGCTTGACATTAAGGAAGTGAAAGGTTATGATTGAAATGGCCAACCAATGTATAACCTCTTATTTCTAGTATGTCAAGCATATGAATATATAGTTATTGGTAAAAATGACACTATTTAGAATTGTGGCATTATGTGAACAATATCTATGAAGGTAGAATTTGATGAGTGGATGACTATGTTGGAAAAATAATTTTATTTAGTGCGAAAGGAATTACTTTGGGAATCAACATTACGCAATCAATGTTCGTGAAAGACATATCTAACGATTAAGGATCATTCTAGGGAAGATATGTAGTGGTCAGAAAGTGAACATCACCCCAGTAAGAACAAATCCCTTTCATGTACTTATGGATAAGAATTAGGTTATATGGATACAAAGGAAAAGGATTATTGTAGGTAATAGTGCATTTGAGAAATGAATTAATATTAGGGATGAGTAATGTTTGACTATGGATCTAATTGAAATCTAAATGGTATGTTTATATTGACAAAGGATAACATGATGGAATGATGAATTTGATAAATAGAATGACGTTTTGGAAGAATGGTACTTGACATGCATACACAGTTGTGGCTTGAATAGTATGAAAATTTGGAAAAACTAGCGCATTAATAACTAGAAAGTTGATGGGTATGATTTTTAAGGTGATGACAAATAAGAAAGAAAGTTTGGTTGCCATAGAAGGTGAAGTTTGGAGGAAATAACCTAGGAACCAGAGGAAAAAGGGCCTAAAACTCATTGTAGGATATGTTATAAATACTAAAATCTAAAAGCAAACATTAGAAAAGGATATGAAACTTAGAGTTTTAATAGGAATTATGGGAATAAAGATATAGCAATAGGTATAGGATATGATTTCTTAAGGAATTAGGGTACAACATTGATAGAGAGAGAGTCTACAAATTGCATGGTGATCTATAATCATCATAAGCATAACTGACTAAGGATAATGAACCTAACGAATAGAATAATGGTGTGATTTAAACAACATGGTTACTTGAGAAATCATTGAAAGGATTAAATAAGTGGAACAAAGAGGTATAGACGAAGTAATAAGATGCAATTTGAGGTTCAAAATAATTTAATGAATAGAGAAATTAAGTATTTGCTTCCTTTATGAGGGACTTCGTATTACTGATAAGGATTGGTAGAATAATGGTAAGAACTTGAAAAGAACTCATTACATTTGTGAATTAGGATGTGTATTTCCTCATGAGCTATTTAACCTAATACAAGTAAAGTTGTTTAAGATCAAAACTAAAGAAATGTTACAATAAAATGGAAATTCAGGGAGGAGTTAGGTTGAGAACTATCTTTTTCTTATAAAATAGATATTATAAGTTGAGATGATGCTAAAATAGCCAACTTAAGCTCTTAAAAAATTGTAAATATGACACATAGAGGACCATCTAGACACTTGGGATTGATTTATAGTGATCTTGTTAGGAATTTTTAAATTACTTGGAATCAAGGACTAAGACATGTTACATATGTGTTTGGCATCACAAACATTTAGGAGTTAATTTTATTAGAATTAAAGCTATAGGAAATTGAATATGGCTAGAAGATGTATCAAAGGTACAAAATTTCTTAAGTTCATCCAATTGGTACTTTTAGGACATCTTCAAAGTAGTAGATCTAAAGGTAAACAGAAAAGAGATAAAGTTTGAAGACCAACAAGGAGGAAAGACAATTCTAAGGAATATAGATGAGGAAAGAAAATAGAGAAAAGAAAATGAGAAAAGAACTATGCACAATAGAATCTTTGCTAGGATTGTATATTAGTGAGCCAAAGCTACCTAATACATACACATATATAGCTATATCTAACAAGATTGCTTTAGGAGTAATAATTGTAGATGCTAAAATTAGTATATGTTGAACCACAATTATCTTAGACCTAGTTGTGATCCTTTTGATGAAGGCTAGGCTATCTATTTGTTTAGCAACTATCTCATAGACACTATATGTGGAAGGACAAAAGCAAGAAACAAGAGAACATTTGGTGCTAATGCTAACTTGGAAACTCATCGAGTTTTGATGTGACTTGTGTTTAAGAAAAATTGTGAATATACTATGAATCTTGAATGATAAACAGTAACAATGATTGGATCCTATTTAACAAATATTTTATTAAATACCACAAATAAGTATAGCCTACACAATTGAGAAGCTTTGTAATTATTAAATGGTGTCACAAAAATTCACCCCAACTCATTTGCTCAGTCAAGAAAATCTAGAAGAAAATACTTCAAAATGGAGATATCTAATACGAGTTTAGGAAAGGACATGAGACCCACATGTGTATTCAATAGTGAGAGAATAGATAATGGAACAAATGGTTGCATTGCACTAGTAATTCATGCAATCATGCCAGGAGCAAGTTTAGTTGACTAACCTCGAGAGAAGCAAATACCATCTAAAGTTCAAACTCTAGCACATCACCTTAAGTTCCTTTCCCTAATGTTTATGGGTGAATTGGATCACCAAAAGGCAGAAGTTAGATCAAGGAGATTGAAGATATTTTTCAAATATTAGGTTACCCAAGTGACCTCAAACTTATATTTGCCATCCATCTATTAGGAAGAGTTGCGAGTTCATGGTGGACCTTGGTAAGTTAACGATGGGAATATAAGAAATACCTTATACATGGAAAAGCTTTGTATGGAAATTTATGGATAGATTTATACCATGAAAAGTAAAAGATGCTCAAAGATAAGAATTTAAGGATCTTACCTAAGGGGGTATGATAGTATGGCTATATGAAGCTAGATTCAATAGATTAATTTAGTATGCCCTATAGATATTGAGAAAAGAAGGGTGCAGGACTAAGATCTAAAATACGACAGACCCTTGTACCTTGTCTAACTTCAAGGAAGCTTTAAAGAAAGTTTTGTGGATGGAGCAAGAACCTGTTGAGGCAAATGTAAATGAGAGGAAGGTCAAGCGAGGGAAAGCTTTTGAACTCATAATTGCTTTTAGGAGGAAAAGTGGTTCAGGCAGGAAACAACCGAAAGACCAATTTGGAATGCCAAAGAAAAATTGTGGATTTTGCAATGGATCGAATCATGAGGAGTCTGACTATTGGAAAAGTCTAGAGAAGCACATAATGTATGGAAATGACCAACATGTCCTAAAAGCAAAAAGTCAATCCCCAGTTCTCAAAAGGATAAAGGGAAATAGATTAGGGTACTATTTAAGTTTTGAACATCAAAAAAGAGTCCAATCTTACATATTTTTGACTATATCTCTTAGATGGAATCTAAGGAGCAACAGATGGATTGTTCGTGACTATGCCCAGTATGTATAGCTTTTGTGATCCTATCAGTAGTTGTGTCGAAATGTATAACTTTCTATGGAAATTAGGCATGTTAAGTTAGATATGGGATACTCCTTAATGTAAATACCACATAAATATGAACTTGTGATGTTAATAGTCGTTTGTTGCCATAGTGGTTTTGTGATCTCTTAAATAATAATATGTACTATATTAGAGAGGAGTGGAAAACCTTTTAAGTATAGAAATGAGATGTGATGATGTGCCTAAGGATTACTAAAAAGAAAATAAGCAAAAACTGCTCAATGATTTTATGCGATCACCAAAAAGATTTAAAACTAGTTTTCAGGATAGTGTAATTTACTTCTTAAAAGCTCAACCATGGAGGTCAAAAGAAATTTTAGGTAATGATGGACAAAAGAACCATGTGTTATGAAATTATTAGCCAATCCTAGAGATATAGGGTGACACTATGCCTTAGCAAGAATGGATAGGTTGGAAAAACAAGAAAAAGAGGATATTCTTAAAAATCTTAGCAAAATAAATGTCACAAGGAATTATAATAAGTATATCGTGACAATGGGAAAAATCAGCATATGATTGAGGCAACATAAGAACGGGAGCAAAATAGGTGCTAGTATTATTCGAAGTTCTTCTAGTCGAAAATGAGAATTTGGGGACCATACTTTTTTAAGAGGGGGAGGATTGTAATAGCCCTATATTTTTAATTAGAGAAATTAAGATTTAAAAATCAAAACTTTAATTATAAAAAACTTGGGGCGTAAAATATAAATAAGATAGACCTAATTGAAAGAAATTTAAAAATTCTTATACCTAAATTATAATAAAAATTGGGTCAAATAAGCCAATCTAAGGCATTAAGAAACCTAGGGACCTAATTGAGAGTTGAGGGAAGATTTTGGGGCTGTTTCAAAATTTTTCAAAAATCCATTTATAAATAGTAACCCCCATTTTTCTTCAAATTTCCACAGCAAGCTATACCTCACCCTTGTCAGCGAACTCCCTCCAACAATAATAGAAGCACCCACTTAAACTAATCATTAACTTCCTCGTGATGCAGTAACATAATCATAGATACCACACTCCAATCAATCAATGACGTGCTAGGAATTTGCAACCCGAAGCATAGCAATGGCAAAGGTGAGGGGTGCAGTGGTTTCAACAATTGCTTTGTGTGGCTAGGGGTGGAAATTGATAGGCTCAACATGAGGAAGATGATGGTGTCTTCAATTTGGTGAACCAACGACCTATGAAGAAATAATTAGAGAAAAATAGTGTGGCGGCGTTAGGTGGTACTCCACCATTTTTGGTAAATTGGATGGCCAAATGACAAGATTCGACAAAATTAATAGAGGCATTTTACTCCTAACATCGGGGCGTGCATTTTGGAGCAGCCAGATTCTAGTTTTGACAATAGTGCATGGCAACAATCTAACAGTCAGCGATGGGGGTCTAGTAGAATCTTTAGGTTGTCAAGCGAAGTGCATGCAGACTATTTTTACGAAGTGAATTAGCCTTAAATTTGGTCGATTTAGGTAAAACTTCAATTAATTGATTAGCTGGTTCATGGTTTGATCTGATTAAATTATTAGGCTAATTTCTAATGTAAAAACAAATTAGTTACCTAAGAATTATGATTGACATGGGATAGCCCAACAGGCTTACTAAGCCCAACGTCAATTCCATTCAGCTCAACATGTCCACTGAGCCCAGCATCAATTTTTAGGTTAACCCATTTGACAACACCTATCTGATCGAGTAAACTATAATTGACTGTGCTCGACAGGATGCGTCGCCTATTCTAACCTGTTCTGCCATGGGCCAGGTCGATTAGTTAAATAGTTGACTAACTATGTCTGATCGACCATTGTTAACCTCAAGTCTCTTTCTTCGGCACTGGCTTAGATCCATGCTGCTTTATTATTCTGACAGGTAGTATGCCTCCACATTAATGACACATGACAGTCGGTACAATTACTGATACCAACTTTGCCACCAACTCTACAACTGACCCTATCGCTACCTTTGGTAGAGAGGCGTCTATCAGAGGTACTGTCCACCCTAAAATATAGGAGAATGTGCCAACTGGAATAGTACCAAGATCTCAAATGATCATTTACCCCTTGGCAAGGACTAAAACCCACTTTACCTAAGAGGGGCACCATCGACAAATCATGCCTAGAGAAGGTTATAAATACTGGATATCTAATCACGCTCCTAGTAATGCCAAATACACTATAATCTCTCCATATTATGTTTGATTATCTTATCTTGACTAGAACTAACTTGAGCGTTGGAGTGTCTTAGCCAGGGGCATCTTGGCTAGTTTGACGTATGTTGATTGTTGCAGATCTTAGATCTCGAGAAAAACATAAATTAATTTTCTCAACCTCTCTGGTCAAAAATACCCAAACAGTACCCCTTTTATTATATAGAACTTTCAACCTCATCATTTTTGGTGTTGTTGTGGGAACCCTTGAAATTGCAACGAAAAAAAAATGGTAAACACATCCGAAAGGAAGGAGAATAGAAGGTCCACCTCTCCACTTCCCCATCCACCCCCACAAGGTGCACGTGCTCCAAGTCCCAGCGACCCTCAAGAGCAAGTGGTGACGTTAACCATGCCCCAGTTAATGTAGCTAATAAGTGAGCAAATCTCCACTCAGATTTTAGCCTAACTATCTGCCGCGTTAAATAGGCACACCATGGTGCCTGAATCTACTACCAATGCTACCCCTCAGCTGCCTCCTCCAGAAGATAGGTCTTTCTAAAACAGCTACAGCTACCAAGAATACCCATCAGAAACTTAGCCCGAGGCTCCATTAGGAGGAAAGGAAGCGGCCAAAATTGCTAAAAGAGATTGCTGACTCAATAGATCACGTTTGACCTGATCGAGCCCAGTAGCGCGATAGGGTTAAACACTCCAGGCATGATTACTAGGATGATGTAGGAAAATCTACAGACCTTGCTGCCTGGCCCATTCAAGCCCTACAGCACAGTAGGGCCAAGCGAGCCAGGCCATGCCTTGATCAAAATGCTACCCAAGTGGATTGAGATAAATGAGTGGAAGTGTCCCATCAAGTCCAATAGTTGAATAAGCACCTCGATAAGATCTCGAGGAGAAATATTGAAAAAGCACCGGCTCTCCAAGATCTCAACACGAGAGGGGATCTTCATTTATCCAGAATATAGTCGATGAGCGCATTATGGTGGACACTAAAGTCCCAACTGGTCTATCGAGATATGATAGCTCGTCGGACCCCAACAAGCACCTGATGTAATTTGAACACATGATGCAGTTGCACGAGCACAATGAACACATTCAAGCCAAAATATTGGTGACTACTTTCCAAGGCATAGCATTCGATTGGTTTGTGAAGCTTGAGCCATCGTCAATCTATTCTTATGATCAATTGTGTGACAAGTTTTTGCATTAGTTCTCTAATATGAGAAAGGCAAAACTCCCCCACACCCATCTTCATACTATAAAGCAGAGCGAAGGGGTGTCCCTCTAGGATTTCTTCACCAGATTCAACACGAAGGTTCTAAGGATTGATAACCCCAGGATTAAGTTCTTGATTAACATACTTTTCTTAGAGCTCAAACACAAGGAGTGTGCCTACGCTTTGGTGTGGGAATAGCCTAGGTCGATGGAGGAGTTGCCCAACCTGGTCGAGAGATAAATAACATAAGAGGAGATGAATAAGCTCAAATTTAGATCTTCTAAAGTTGACAAGAAGAAAAAGAAAAAGATGACCAAAAATACAAAGAGAGAGGTTAATCTCCCATAAAGTTATTCCATGACTATACGCCCCTGAACATTATGAGGAAGGAGGTCCCGTATGCCATACAACATGATACCCTCTTCAAGCAACCTAGAAAATTGATGGAGAATGAGGCAATGAAAAAATCTAAGAAATATTGCCACTTTCGCAAGCAAAACAGGCACAATATTGATGAATACTTCAATCTCCAGGATGAGATCAAGAGGTTGATCAGGCAAGGACACCTCAAGAAGTACATAGTCGTGAACTCCTATGTTGAAGGGGGTAAAATCGACCAGACTCCTTGTAGAGAAAGGTTGGTTAGCCCTAGAAGGGCAAAAAAAAGAAAAAAACCCGCTCATGAGGATCACCTACCCATCCGAGGACTCAATGATATGATTATGGAAGGTCCTACTAGGGGGGACTAAAAATTAGCTCAACAACAAACCCAGAGAAGACTCGAGTTGGCCAAAGCCTCCCACATCAAGATAACATTCCATCTTATGAAAAATGCAGAATCCATCTCATTTACTGATGCCGACTTAGCACACCTTGAGGGCATAAATATCGACCATAAAATAGACTGTCCAATGGTAGTCTCTGTCGAGATTGCCAACTTTAAAGTGCGCAAGGTCTTGGTTGACAATAGTAGCTTAGCCAACATAATCTTTCTCTCTCCTTTAAAAAGAATGAACATAAGCCAACTGAAATTTGAACCTATGCTCACACTGCTGGTCGAATTTGAGGGTTCGAAGATCATATCAAAGGGGTCGATCAACCTATCAGCATCATTTGGAGTGGCTCACAGAAAGAGGACTTTGATGGTAAATTATCTTGTGGTCAAGCCCCATTTGCTTATAATGTCATCATAGGTCGATCTATCCTCAATGACTTCTATGCAATTGTATTCACCTATCACTTGAAGGTTAAGTTTCCAACCCTAGCAGGTATGGGGAAACTTCTGTGCAACATGAGGGAGGCCTGGAGATGTTACAATATCTCGATCAAGTCAAGTGAGCAAAACTCTCAGCCCTAATTGAAGACCTCGAGAGATGCCCCTATAGCAAAATCCTAAAAGTCCCAGGCCAGAAAAAAGCAAAAGTTCGAAGACATCAGGGTGGAGCTCATTGGGGACTTTAAGACTGTTGAGCTCGAACAGGGAAACTCAAACAAGACAACCCGTATCGAAATTAACTTAGGCACACACTTAGAGTGTCTCATGGTCGATTTCTTAAGAGAGAATATTAAAATCTTTGCATAGAAGGCATCTGACCTTTAAGAAATCTGCCCCAGCATCATTGTGCACTGCCTTAATGTAGAACCTTCGTACAAACCAGTTAGGCAGAAGACGAGGACATTCAATGTGGAGAGGACACAGATCATCGAGGAGGAGGTTAAGAAACTCTTAGATGCTGGTTATATTATAGAAGTTCAGTATCCCTCTTGGCTTTGTAATATTGTCCTAGTCCCAAACAATAAGGAGCAATGGCGAATGTGTAATGATTTTATGAATTTAAATAAAGCATGTCCTAAAGATCCTTACTCCCTATCTCGCATAGATTCATTAGTTGGCTCAACTACTGGATGTGAGTTATTGAGCCTGATGAAAGCATTTCAAGGCTATCATTAGATTTTCATGGCTCCTGAGGATAGGGATAAGACCTCCTTTGTGGTTCTAAATAAGTTGTATCATTTCCTAGTCATGTCTTTTGGGTTGAAGAATGCTGGAGCAACTTACCAACAGCTCATCAATTTTATGTTCAAAGAACAAATTGGTAAATCAATGGAGGTTTATGTTGACGACATTATTGTCAAAACAAGAAAAGCTTAGGATCACTTGCTCGACCTCAGTCACACTTTTGTGATCTTGAAAGCCTTTGGTTTAAAATTAAATCCAAATAAGTGTACATTCGGAGTTCGCAGAAGAAAATATTTGGGCTACACAGTCAACTAGAGAGGTATTAAGGCCAACCCGTAAAAAATCCAAGCAGTTCTCGACATCACCACTCCTAGAACAATTCATGATATTTTGAGGTTAGTTGGAAAGATCATAGCCTTAGGTAGGTTCATCACAAGATTGGTCAGCAAGAGTTTACCCTTTTTCAAAATTCTTAGAAATGCCAAGAAATTAGGCTTCCAATAAACTGCGCAGTGTGATCTGGTACTAGTTGAATTGAAATAATACTTAGTCTCGCCCCCCATGTTGGCAAAATCTAAGTTGGGCGAAGTGCTTAGGTTGTATTTAGTGGTCTCTGCAGCATTGATCAACTCAGTACTGATCTCGACCAGAGATGGCACTCATCGATCGGTTTACTATTATAGCAAGTCACTCCATGGGCAGAAGCACAATTATTTAGAGATTGAGAAATTTACTTTAGCATCAGTGACTGCAGCTTGAAAATTGACCATACTTCCAATCTCATTCTATTGTAGTGCTGAACAACCAACCATTGAAATAAGTACTGACAAAGCTGGATACATCTATAAGACTGACCAAATAGGCAATCAAATTAGGAGAGTTTGATATTTCTTTCCAGCCTTGAATAGCCATTAAAGCACATGCCCTGGCTGACTTTATTGTCGAGCAAATTGACTTGCCCAAGATGAGTCCCGAGGCTCCTCTCTTTTAGAGAATATAGGTTGATAGATCATTGACTATATCTGATGAAGGAGTAAGTATTGCTCTCTACTCCCCAAATGCAGAAGAATAAGATTTTACAATAAAATTGAATTATGCAATCACAAACAATGAGGTAGAATATGAGGCCCTTCTCACAGAAATGAGAATGGTACTCAAACGAGTGGTTGAGCACCTGGTCGTAATCACAGACTCTCAGCTAATGGCCAAGCAAGTTAGTGGAAGTTTCAAAGCTAAGGACATGACGATGAGCTAATACTTGGCCGAAGTGAAGCATTTGCAGTAATCCTTCAAAAGGTTCACCCTTAGCTAGGTTCCTCAATTTGAGAACGAACAGGCATATGCTCTTTCAAAATTTGCCAACTCCACCAAGAGGATGAGGGATAAAAAGATCACAGTTTTGGTCTCTGATAAACCATCAATTAGGTCCCATGAGGAAAGTTTGATGATAAGGATCAAAGGAATGATAGTTTCTTAGTAGTCTCCAATCAAATTATATCTAAGCTAAGGCACCATCCTCGAGGATAGGAACGATGCTCAACGCCTTTTGGTTTAGGCTTCCAAATTTTCTCTCAATGAGCATGGACAGTTATATAAGAGGTCAATCTCGAGCCACCCTTTGAGGTATCTTGACCACGATCAGGCTTTAGAGGTGTTACAAGATATTCATGCAGGTATGTATAGCAATCATTCTAGAGGACGATCCTTGATCCACAAAGTGATTAGGTATGGATACTTTTGGCCAACTTTATTGAAAGACTCAGTGGATTATGCATGTAAATGTGCTTCATGTCAAGTCCACTCAAATTTACCAAACCAACTCGCAACGCCGATAGTTAGTGTTCAGATTTCTTGGCCTTTTAATTAGTAGGGAATTGATATTCTAGGCTCGCTACTAAAATCAACGAGACAGCAAATATTCATTATCATTGCAGTCCAGTATTTTACTAAACGGGTTGAGGCGGAAGCGATTCCAAAGATAACGGATGCAGCCATCAAGAATTTCATATGGGAAAATATTATATGCTATTTTGGTTTACCTAAAGTCCTAATTTTTTATAACGGCACTCAATTCTAGAGCAAGAGCACCAAGGGCTGGTGCAAAGCTTTGGGGATTGTGCAACACTTCACTTCGGTAGGTAATCCCTAATCGAATAGCTAGATGGAGGTAACCAACAGAATGATCCTCGACTATCTGAAAGCCAGGATACAAGTTACTAGCTCAAATTGGGCAAATGACCTCCCTAGCATGTTATGGGCGTACAGAACCACTCCTTGAACAGCTACATGACATAACCCTTATAGTCTAGTTTAAGGGTTTGAAGCAGTAATCCCTTCGAAGCTAATCTAACATACAGCTCGAGTTATCCACTTCTATCTACTGAGGAACACGTCGTGGAGAAAGCTCGACCTCGAGACCATTGATGAACATCGCCAAAAAGCCAATAACACCATATAACATTATAGATCCAAAATGGCAGAGAACTACAACAAAGGAGTCAAATTGCATCGTTTTAAGATCAGAGATCTCATCCTCAGAAAAGTAAAAATCTCTAAGAATGTCAATAAGCTTGACCCCAAATGGGATGGACCATACATTGTTGTCAAAGTATCAAAGTACAATGCTTACAAAATAGCTAATATGCAAGGAAAAGAACTCCCTCACCTATGGAATGCAATCAACCTCATGAAATTTTATATTTAAGATCATGCTATATTTACCTGATTAAAGTTTTTTAGCTCGAATAAAATTCTAACAATGTTGATATAATTTAGAGTCATAGTCATATTCAAATGGCTTTATGCCGCCGCAGTCAACGAACAAGTAGCTTATGCTGCCACTCAAGCGGCTTCATGCCATCACAACCCAAGTTAACCCTGCAATCAACAAATAAGTAGCTCGTGCTGCTACTTAAGCGGCTTCATGCCACTACAACCCAAGTCGACCCCACAATAGATGAATAAACAGCTCGTGCAGCCACTTAAGTAGCCTCGTGCTGCCACAACTGAAGTCAACCCTATAGTCAATAAATCAAGTCGATACATGAGTAGCCTCGTGCTACACTCCATGCTTCTATGCTCGGTGTCGACCCTTTCAGTTGATGAAGAAACAAGCCAGCTATAGCGCCAAAGTCAACCAACCTGCATTGATCATGTTGACCCTAGAGTTGGAAATCCAAGCATTGACTCCATAGTTGACCAACAAGTGCTAAAAGTCGAAAAAGTTATTCAATGGCCGTGCAATAGACAAGGCTACAACAAGTCAACTCAGTCGATAACAATTTTATTTTTCTTCACTAAAAGGGCAATGGCAAGGTTATTCATCAATTACTCTCCACATTGGTACCACAATTTAATTTTATGAGAAAATACTCAATTACTATCTTTAACATGGCAAAATTAAAGAAAACACAGTATTTATTCATCAAGTGATTGATTGCTGTTACATAAAAAAGAAGAGGTGCGCTGGATTAGTTTTGGCTAGTCCCCCCCTAGCTTGCTTGCAAGCCATTCAGAGTCCATGTCAAGTAGTGCACAGGCAAGCAGCGAGATTGCTTGAGGAGGTTTAGAAGGCCTAACCACATTGGTCATAAAGTTGGTTGAGCACAGCACGTACTACGCCACGTCGACCTCATCCTCCCGTAGTTGTGCCACCAAGTCCTCTGTGAATACGAACTCCTCAGCCAACTGCTCCAACCTAGCATCAACCTTAGCCTTCTTCTTTTGGGCCTTAGTTAAGGGCTCATCAAGCATAGCAGTTACAGCTTCTGTCCCTAGAGCTTACTCGACTTCACTCTCTTCAAGGTTAAGATAAGCTTCCAATTTTTTATTTAGGGCCATGCTTATTTTGCTTTTATCTTCAGGGTGGAAAGTGTATCCTAGATGTTCGAACTGCTTTACAGACCTATAGAAGGCTTTCTGAGCATCATCGAGGGATGCAACCGCGCTCATGTCCTAAAAAGCATTGCCAATGATGAATTGTTCAACCACTTCGCACTGCATCTTCGAAAGACAGTGGTTGGAGGCCTTTCTATCTTCATCGATTGCATCAGCACGGCCTTAAGCTGGACTAAAATTGTATCTCACTTGCAGGTCTAGGTGAGCTTTTTTTATTATATTGTCCATACGACTCCTCTCCTCGACCAGTTGCTGATCTTTGAAGTTGAGTTGCTCTTGTAGTTCAACCACCTTTTTATTTAGCTACTCAACCTGGAGTTGCGAGGACTCAAGTTGCACTTTGATGGTTTCCATGTCCTCCCCTCCTCTCAACTCCTCTCTTTCTACCAATGCCAACTTAGGTCGGCGAAAAATGTTATAACCTAATTGTCCCACCTAAAATACAAAGATAACATTACTCTATAATACCATTATGAAATAAACATTCGATTGAAAATTATTATCAACCTCATTATTATCGACCGCATACTTACCATATTGTAATGGTAGGACAGTGCTCAAATAACCCCGACCTAGCTGAGATTCATCAATTTTTGTTGATCGGATACCAACATCCCTAACGAGAACCATTTCAAAGTATTGCTGCCTGTCATTCCCCTTGGATGATGGAGGTCAAATCATTCACCTCCTCAGTTTCGTCAGTGGCAAACTGGGGAATAGACAACCTTGGAAATTGGAATAGAGCACCATTGCCAGGCTTTCCGAACAAGTCATAGCCTGTAGCCGCTTTCTATTTTTCTTTTCCTGCTATGATCTTTCTGGGAGCCAAGCCCCTTTGTTCAACCATAGACCTTTTGCCCTTACCCACGAGGTTGCTCGGGATAGGATCTTCCCAACGAACAGATTGAGATTCCATTACTTGTTCGGCCCGCGTGGGCATCGGAGCTGATGTCGATCGAGTGGAACCTATTAGTTCTGCTAGAGCTCTTTTCCATTACCCAGTGATTGCTCAATGATGCTTCTCATTTCTTAGAGCTCGAACTTGGGATTCAAATCGACTCTATGCCATTATTTCCTCTCGATCTACAAGCACAAACAATATAAGCAAATATTAGAGTTTAATAGAAAGATATAGTACCTATAATTACAATGATCAATGAGAACCATTACCTAGTTGTTCGCCCTCAGATAAGTCGGGTTGGGCCGACGACAAGCTAACTAATACCAAACACCTTTCTTTAGTCAGAATCAAGGCCTCCATATGCCCAAATCTAACTAAGTCCTTGATGAATGTGTTGGGCCAGCTATGTATTTGGTTCCCAGGCATCTCCATGGGCCATCTCCATCAACCCCAAGGACCGACGAGAACCCCAGGCCCCCGAATATAGAAAAAGTATTTTTTTCATTCTTGGCCATAAGACGAGGTAAGGGATACTAAGAATTTACGGTGGGGTCGAGTAGTCAAGTAGTACAAGCCAGACTCCTCAGTACTACCCGACTTTCATGACATGGACAAATGAAATAGATTGGAAAGTTGGCAAAGGAGACTGGTTGGTTATATAAGTGCATCAGTATGGAAAAACTAGACAAGGTGGCGTAGTAGTTTGGCAACAGTTAGGTTATACACATCTTTAGGCCTATAAAGAGGTCAATTATCACTCGCGTGATAAGAAACCTAAGCCCACATTTCAACCTTTCCTCAAACACAATGATACACCCTCGAGGAGGTCAATACATTCTACCCCAAGCTCTTAGAACTAACAACACGTACTCTTCAGGGATATGATATATTATCCTTATTCGTATCAGATCGGCAGGGATTATTTTGGATGTTATCTTGGTATAATAGTCTAGGGTGAATAATTAACCCCAAGTTGCAGGAACTTCGAGTGGGCCAGCCTCACCCTTACCCTCAAAAATTTCCCCCACACTGCTCGAGCTATTGAAACTGCTTGAACTTGATCACTAGAAGAACTACTTGGACCACTATCACGGGATGTTTCAAATGCACTCTCACCCTTAGCCCCCCTGATAGGCCACATTCTTAGACCTAGTGTCCTCACTATCGGAGCTAGTAGACATTTATCGTAGAAGAAAAGGATAAAAAAAGTAAATAGTAGAGTAATGTACAGTAGATATTTGGCAGGCTCTAACCGTACAAAGTTAGAGAACTTCAAAGGCAAGGATTCAACAAGATATGGATTTAGCAAATGTGTAAATGAAGGCATATATCCCCATTATTTATAGGTGTTTGTGCGCGAGAAGCCAAGTGTTAGCTATGATTACACTTTACCTTCGTATGCTTCGTATTCTGTGAAGTAATCAGCATAATAAATGTAATGAAACCACCACAAACCCTGGTGAAGATTCAAAAACCCTAATCAAATATGGCTAACCACCATAACTGCTTCTGAACTCCCTACTTCTTCTCATCGACAAGCTCAATCAGGACTAAGAGTTGGGGGGACTCATGATATGGGATAGCCCAATAAGCTCACTAAGCCTAACGTTAGTTCCATTCAGCCCAATGGGCCCGCTGAGCCTAGCATCAGTTTTGGGGCTAACCTATTTGAAAACACCTATCTAGTTGAGTAAACTATAATCGATTGTGCTCGACGGGATGCGTCGCCTATTCTAACCTATTCCACCATGGGCCAGGTCGATCAATTAAATGATCAACTAGCTATGTTCGATCGATTGTTGTTAACCTCAGGTCTCTTTCTCCGATGTTAACTTCGATCCATGCCGCATTTATTATTCTGACAAGTAGCATGCCTCTGCATTAATGACTTGTTGTAGCCGATATAGTTGCTGCCACCAACCCTATTACCGTCTTTGGTAGAAAGGTGCCTACCAAAGTTATTGTTCACCTTGAAAAATAGAAAATTGTGCTAATTGGAATAGTATCAAGATCTGAAATGATCATTTACCCCCTAGAAATGACTAAAACCCACTTTACCTAGGAGAGGCACCATCAACAAATCATGCTTAAAGAAGGCTATAAATAGTTGATCTCTAACCACGCTCTAGGTAATGCTAAATGTACTATAATCTCTCTATATTCTATTCAATTATCTCATCTCAACCAGAACTGACTTGATTGTCGGAGTGTCTTAGTCAGGGGCACCTCGACTAGTTTGATGTGTGTTGATTGTTGCAGATCTCAGACCTTGAAAAGAACATTAGTTGATTTCCTCGACCTCCTTAGTCAAAAATACCCAAATAGTACCCTTTTGACTAAATACAACTTTCAACCTCATCATGATTATAGACTAAAATGATTGAATAAGAATTCGATCATAAGTGATGTATGGGCCTGGATTCAATAATGAAAGACTAAGAATTATCAATTGAGTTAATTATTGCGCTTGGGCAGTCGAAATTGTAAAATGGTAATAAAACTTGAAATATTATGAATACACATGTTAAACTCATGAATAAATTTAATTAATTGTGGATCAAAAATGTTAATTTAAATATTAAGAATGAAAGTAAGTAATGGCCTAGAACTAATAAAATATTCGATTAATAATGATTGATCGAACCGGCATGCTTAGAAAAATAGATGGTAAATTAAGTTTAAGGTAAAATCCTTGACTGCCTGAACAAGGTAAATACATAGCGAAACTGGTGATACGAACTAAGTGATCGAAGAAAAATAATGTATAACTAAGTACTTTGATGCAATGACATGATAAAACGATAATTGAGAGAAAAAAGTGGGCTCAAGTAATTAAAATATGCAATTATCCATAATTACTGTTAGTAAATGCTATACTACAACATCGATATTAGTATGGCATTTTGAATGAAATGGGAGATGAGGATCCAAGGTCTCTCAGATCATAAGGTGTAGATAACACCTTTGTGGAGTTTAAGGTGACGGCAAAGCCTATCTTTCCTCTAGAAAGTGAATGATCTTCGATGTTTGCATTCTCTGTGTCTATTTGTTGAATTTGATTATACTCATATTGGTGCCAGCACTCCTATTATGTTATCCATTTTTCCGTCCTATATACACTATAGCCTTGTCGACTTTCCATATATGTGATGAAATTTTGGTTTTGCTAATTAATTTCATTTCATACTCCTAGTTAATCATTCTGCATGATGTTTATATAGCCTGATGGTGAATGTTTTATGAATTATATCATCTTATTTAGTATGAGATACATGTTTTTTATCAATATTTTTTAGCATTTTGAAATATGTTTTCCCTATTGGCATTATGTTTGAAGCTCCTTGAGGATGTTCTTGGGACATTACCATACGTAAAGACGGCATAGAGTGGGTTGGCCCCAAGATAAGGTTTGAAAAGATAACTGGGTGGTATAGACTGACGGTGGCTAGTCTTCTAGCTAATACCTACTTGAGATTCTAACTTGTAGTTAGTTAAAGGTAGCAATTTATGAGTGGTGGGATCTAGCATGTGGCCAACTATGCCGCATGTCTACCAAGCCAAGTACTTGGGTATCAAGTTGAGTGCATGGCCAACAAAGTAATTAAGAAAACTTGCTATGCTATATTTGTGCTTCGTGTTACTGGTTATGTTCAGTTCTGGGAACTATAAGGTTGATGTTGCTAATAGTTTGCTGAATTTTTTATAACATGTGCTTTGTTATATCATTACTTTGTGTTATAAATTATTCCATGCCCTATTAATTAAATCCCTACTTATCAATAATTTGCTTGTTGCTAGTTTTACTTTCAACAGTTTTCCATGACTTCTGTTGCACACTCCCTCACTGAGTCCTTAAGACTTATCCCTCTATTATTTCTTGTTCCCTTCCTAAACAGGACTTGAGGGAGGTTTAAGGGCTCAAAGCTTACCCAAGTAGCTGACATAATAGATTTGTAATATATTAGGTGCTATATGTGTGTGTGTGTGTGTGTATTTAGGGATTTGACTAAGGTTACACCTAATTGGGATGTTTAGATTTTGGTTACTTTGTAAATAGTCAGGTTCGACTTGACCTTTTGATATATACATACTTGCACACCTTAGGTCAGTCCTTTGCGTTTACTTACCTTGTCATCTTTTAAGGTTATTCAGTGGATTTGGCATCTTTTAGTTAAGTTAAGAATTATGGTTTTAGTTGAGTAAGCTTGACATTATCTTCTTATGGATGTGTCCATGTAACTTGAGTTTGGTGGAATGTAATAGTAAGTTGCAATGAATGGTTTTTGAGCTGTCATACAACTATCTGAACTAAATATTTTAGAGGTACATATTTTGTTTGGATTATAGTAAATAAGATTGGAGTAGCACCTCGGCCCAAAGCAGGCACCTCTCAAGCGAGGCGCTACACGCCATATGGGCAGCTTCTCAACAAAGCACCCATGTCTTCAAGAATGAGCATCATCTCGCCCCCTATATAAAAAATAAGAAAACAAGTTCTAAGATACTCACATAACATCAAACACATCTACACACCTCAAGTGGTCCTTGGAGCATAAAATTCTATAAGGTATTCTAAGTGACCTTTGAAAGCAAAATTTTACCAATGTTCATAAGTGATCTCTTGAATGTGGTGCTCTATGGAAAAATTCTAAGTCTTTTGTGAAGCAAAAATCTTTACCGAAAATTCTAAGGGATCTCCAAAGCACCACGCTCCATGAAAACTTCTAAGTTGTTCACAGGCTGAAAGTCCTATTGAGGGTCTTGAGTAATTATAAAACCATGTAACCTCAACAAAATAATCCTATATTATTCATAGAATCAAGCACCCAAAAACATCATCAAATTGCCTCGTCGGGAGTTTGATCACACCATCAAGTGCCCGATCGCCTCGCCAAGCACCCAATTGCATCAATGGGTGCTTCACCAAGCGGCGCTATCTACATTAGACCTACTTGGGATGACATTCCTCTCTTTAGACAAGATACTACTCCCTGTCAATCTTATGTACTCTAAGAGATTTTTATTGACCTTGTAGAGTTAGATAAAAACTTGCAAAGAATAGAGTGAAGTAAAGGAAAACAACAAAAAATAAAAAATAAGAAAGAGAACAAGTAACTTTTGGAAGTCATCTTTGCATCTCTTGCAAACCCCATTCCCTACAATCGTAAACTTGCAAAAATTTATCTAGGTTTTTGGAAGAATAGAAGGCAGCTTGCACGATGCCTCGCCAAACAAGGAGATATGAGGAACTTAGACTTAGCCAAAAGTTGAGTTGGTTTGAATTTTTGCATTGAAAGATAAAATTATGTACAATATTAAAATTTAATTAAATTAATTAAATAAGAAAGATAAAAAAATAAAAATAGAACTTATATTATACTCTCAAATTAAAATTAAAATTTCAAATTAACAGTAGGGGGAGACTTGATGATCAAATTATGTTTCTAAAGATAGAAAAGTAAAAGTTGACTAAAATCGACTAATTAAATAAATAATAAGTAAATTAAAAGGTTAGAGAGGTCAATTAATTAAATCTACCAAAATGGACATCTAAATGGCTGATGACTTCCGAAGGACTAAATTAAGTATTAAACACTATAAATAATAACTCTTGAAGTTAAATGGGAAACAAAAACTAATTAACAAAAATTAATTGAGAACTTTGACTCTTTTGTGTGTGGAGATAAAGATTGGGCGAGGAAATTGTAGTTCTGTCTGATTCTGTCTGCATACATATAGATCGCCATATTAGGCCGCACGGGAGAAAAATGGCAAGTAAAAACCAAGGTTGAGAAAAACTTCAATGAAAATAAACAAAAGGCATATTCAATGTGGAAAGAGATATAAATTAATACAAATCACATACGGGATATGGGTGTACTTATGAGACACAAGGTTGCTTTTTGAACATTTCCAGAATTATAACAATTTAAATTGAATCGCCAAAATTTGACAAGATTCATTGAAGAAATCCCTTATTAATATATAGATCATTACAATAATTAATTATGTATATTTAATATTCATTGCAATTTACGCGACCACTTCATCTGTTGTTCAATTAGTTTGGAATTGAAGACACTTATACCAACCAATATAATCGTGGGAACCATATATCTTTCCAAACTGAATTTGACATGCGTAAAAATACTACAAAAATACAGTTGTAGAAAAGGCACAAGCCGGAAACCATTGAAAGATTGATGCATTTCACGGGCACAAGCACAATCTATTTGAAATTTTTAAATAAAAATTAATGTTTCCAACAGAATTTCCTATGAGATTTCCATTGGAAGAGTTTCGACAGAATTTTCTGATAGAAATCCCTCAGTAAAATCGATCAGATTTTTTCCAGCCAAATTCGGAGGGAATGTCTATTGGAAAATTTTTCAATAAAAGTTTCCTCAGATAATTTTTGCGACCTGTATCTTTCAAACAGATAGAAGATACACAGATAGAATTCCATCGAAAATCCATCTCAGATTTACATTTCCAATAGATTTCCGATGGAAATTGTTAGAAAACTCCGTCGGAAGTTTTCGATGTAAAAAGATCTCTCCAAATTGAAATAGTCACTTTTCCATACGCGTTGCACTAAGAAATAATTAATAACAAGCTTAAATTTACAGAAAAGTTTAACTAACAATACAACAAAAATTTACACTTGAGTTACATCCCATGGCTATATGTTCAGGTTGGAATATTCTTCTTTTAAAAGAAGATGTAGATGGCACATTCATCTCCTGAGACCTGCAAGTAAATACTAAAATTGTTATAACTTGTACATAAATATATATATATATATATATAGAGAGAGAGAGAGAGAGAGAACAGCCAAAAAATACATAAGAATAACTTACGGAAATTTAGTCAATCACGCCCCAAAGCACAAATGTTGCAACTTCGCTCAATGAGCGCATCGTCTTGTTGACCCTCTCGTGGGAATAAAACTGAAGAAATAAAAACTCATTTGAAAATTAATGCTTGTCCAGTTCCATTTATTCAGATCATAAATAATTATAACTATGGTTAATTAGTAAAGTATAGATAAATATATATCATATCTAAATAGAATCTATAGAATCAAATGACAAAACAATGTCAGTGGTCTATTTTGTAGTGCTATATTGCATTCAATGGTTTATATCATCGGGCTTAATAAACTATTAACTAACACACCTTTTCAGTTTTTCCAGTACCCTTACGTTCTCTGACCTCGATGGTCCATCTCCCATCCTGCCGCTCCTTCATCGATAACTTGCCGTTAGTCTTAGCTTCTTCAATCATGGGGACTACGACCCTCTGTCCAAGAGTAATTTCTTTGGCTCCTATTTTTGTTCTTCCCGATTTAGAATATTGTGATAAAACATAATATGTTGTCATTCCTGTGGCAACCTATAATACAAGGAAACCAGCCAAAGATATCGAACCACCTTGCAATTAATTGACTGTCGTATACAAATAAAAAAACGCCTTGTTCAATTAATTTTTAACATAACAAAATATCTCAACATAAAATGTTATGCATTCTTAGGTTCTTGTTTAACATGTAATCTGAATATAAGCTCCTATTGTTATTGCTCTATACCATGATTAATAATCCTATAGCACCAAAAAAAAGTGCCGCCTCTCATAAAGAAGAATACGTAACCTCATGCATCTTCAATATGGTCTCAAACTTTTCCTCGCATTTTAAAATCGCAAGTGAGACAGTAATTCTTTCCACGACTCTAGATTCTGTCAGATCCCGTTTTTTTCTCCGCGGTCTTTCAGTGCTTGATCGTGTTCGCTCCTGCAAATGATGAATCTTATAATATCATTAGTTGATAACAATTATTTCATGATTAGACAATAGGTATATCATGAGGAATCACATGATAAAGATTAAAGGTTGGAGAACAAGGAATATTTGATAAATATCATCATATGTAATATGTAAAATAAATAAATAATGAAAAACCAAATTTTTGTACTCTTCTTTAGGATAAAACGGTTGTTCAACCTTTGTTGTCATAAACAAATCCTCACGGTAAAGGCACTAAACAAAAGAGAAAAGAGTCATGACCACTCACAAAAAGATCGACAAACATGTATATGTACATTAACATGTGTGCGTATATATATATACACACATATAAACCTAGGATAAAAAGAAAAGGACAGAGAAATCAGCTATGGCTGTTACGTGCTCTGGTGGTGGAGATGGGGGTGGTGTCAAAGGGAGAGAATTAAGAGGCTCCGGGGTGAGAATGCCATTGATCCGTAGGCATCCATAATCATGGTCCATTTCCACTACTGCAGGTTTCCTCTACAAGGAAAACGTTAGGGATCGTAAGAGATGATACAAAAAGAAACCAAAAAGAGAAATAAAAATGCATCTATAGAGTCACTTCTTAAGCTGGATATCTACCATGTTTACACCATTGAAGCTGTACGCCATTTTCCTTTCTGTGTATACTAACTGCTGTATGGAGTGTGTGTGTGTTTGGGTCTGTGGATGGATGCAAAAAGTCAGCCTGTATATATAAAAAGAGGAGGCGATAGAGAGAATGGTAAGAAACAAAAAATATCCTCAATAAAAAGATGGAGATAAGAACAAATTAATTATTTATTATAGGTGTATTTATGACAAATGATATTGCTTACCAAATTGGTCATTTTCAACATTTTGAGAATTTGAATAGCAAATTCTAGTAATAAACAAAATCCACAATCGAGATATATAATTATAGATTATAATAATTAACTAACCATGTATATTTAATTTACAACATGAATACCATATTATCACATATCAACATTACAGTAATATACAATTTTTGTGGATTTCATAGACTCTACACAAGTGTAGGGTCCACCCTTGGTAAATTTGTGAGACGTTGGAAGTATACATGTATTTGCTAAGATAAAATTTAAGTTAAATCGAATGGATCTATTATCCCATTTATATTATGATCGTAAACTTAAACTAGGATCATGAATGTTAAATTAACCTTGACGGTCTCGTATACGATAATTTTTGTATATTAATAATAATAAATGAAGTTCAACTTATAAAAGAAAGAAAAATATTATATTATTATATTCTTTATTGTGGCTGTCCGATTTTCAAGCCATCATTGTATTAATCAAACACAACAACAGTAGTTCATTTATGCACAAATATGAACATATATATTACTTTATTAGTATAATGGTGAGAATTGCTGCTGCTATATATGGTCACGCACATTCTTCGCTTCAGGGGATCTTTGTCATGGTTTTCAAGCATGGAGGCTCCATCTTAAGGACAGTAGCCTTCTATTACTGCACCGGGCTATAGACAACATTTCTATTTCAAAGCTACTAAAAATGAAAACATGTATACACCAAAACTAACCATCCGTACAACAAAACATTTATCCAATACACTGATATCTATAAGTAATATATATAACACCATATTGTGGGACTGTAATCGTACAAGTTTGATCAAATTCTCAATTCTTATAATTTTGAGTTTTTAATTAAATTAAAAAAATTTCATTGGTTGTTAATTTATTTTTAATTTTATTTTAATACAAAATTTATCTATTACAATTAAACACATGTTGTATTTATCCAAAATTGCAGTATTAATTTTATCTAATGGGATAATCAAATATCATAAAATTCAAAATGTGTTTGGTTATTGAATTTGTATTTTACTGTTTTTTACTATGATTTTTTTATTTCTTTAGATAAAGAAATTATTTGTATGTGCTTTATATTTGAATACTATACTTAGAATAATGCGGCTCTTTGAAATATATCAATTCAATTTTCCTATCAAATAAATGAAGAAAAATTAATGTTTTTATGTCGGATTTCTTAAGTAGGTTTAATAAAAGAATATTAGTATTCAATTACTTAAGCATGTTTTTTTTGTTGAATTTACTTCATTATACTTTGTATTTATATTCGATTAACTGAATATTTATTTATATTTATAAAAAGTATTTCTTTCTCTATTAATAGATAAATAAAATATATATGATTTCATTCTCAAAACCTATGTATATATAATTAGAAACCTAAAATTCATTACTAAATAAAAAATTCTTTTATATAATATGTATATTATGTATTTTAAAAATTTATACTTTGATAATTTGAATCATTAAAAATCATTGTTCATGTCTTGACATGAAGAAATTTGACACATAAAATAGATATATTGATACTATCTAACAAATGCATATTTAAAATTAAATAATTTAATTAAATAAAGACAATGAAGTTAATTTATCAACAAAAAAAGTTAGATATTTTTATTTTTTACTTTAACTATAATTTTTTATTCCAAGGACAGTATACAATTTATATTAATAAAGTTTTTAATAATTTAAGTTACGATGAAATAAAGAAACTAATTTTTCTTGTTTAATAATCTTTTTTGTATTTCAGATACAATCACTTTATTTGCACTTGAAATATATACCCTTGAATTGTATTTACATTTTAATTAAAAAATTATCTCCTCAACTACTTATAATTTTAATACACATAATTTTTTCAATAATTTATATGTAATATTTACAAATAAAAAAAGAAAACTAAACAACTGTGGTTATATTTTTTATTTATTGTACTCTATGATTCTCTTACAAAGTTTCGCAACATACCAAATTTTCCTTTTCTTTCAAGAGGGATAATATACTTATTTTGGGGGTATATCATATATTATTTTCTTGGTGAAAGTGTTTAAAATTTGATAAATGAATGATTTTACATTGGATGATAAGTAAGTTTTAAACTTATCAAAAATTGTTTAAATTTAATTATTTTGAAGATAATCTCTTTCAAATATGAAAATTATATTTAGATAAAATTATATGTCAAGGATATAAAAAATATTTTAATTTAAATTTAAAGTATATTATAAATATGAGAGAGTACTCCCACAGCTTTTGTAATCTCTTAATTTTATTTTTGTGTTATCAAAATTTTCAAGTAAAAAAATTTGAATTTTTCAATGATTAACTAAATAAAAAAAGAAAAACTATTTTTAAATATTTGAAGCAAAACTTTTTATAGTGTGCAATAATATATAATTGATATAAAGGAAATTTTGAAAACTTTGTAAATGAATACTTAAAATAGACAATGACATTAACCTTTACATTCTAAGTGTAGTTATTTACACATTTTTTAATATTTATATCATATGCCGTTATTTACATCTTCTTTTTAAATAAGAATTCATGGAAGATATTTTACATATCATAATATTTTATAGGAAAATTGTAAGATTAATAAAGTCTTATTAAAATTAAGAATCATTTTAAACTATTTGTACCATTTATATTTAATGAGATATATATTGATTTGTAATCTACATTAAATTAAATATTGAAAATCAATTATTATTTTATAATAATTTACATAATATGTAAAATATGTTATTTGATAATCTTAAAATGATAGAACAAATCTATAAACTAAAGTAAATGGATATTATCATGTTGGCAAATAATTAATATTTTAAAATACTTAAGTGTAATAAAAATTATTACTATAACCTCTGCATTCTTAACTAGATTATAATAAAATACTTTAAATTTGAAAAAATAGTTTGCTTGTATGTTATATTAAAATATTTAATTTTGTATGTATAATTTTAAAGCATATTAAATAAAAAAATCTATTCCATCATTTATTACCTTTTTTTGTTATTTTTAAAATTTTAATAATTTTAAGAATATATATAATCTATCTATAGATTTAATGTTAGTGACTATATATTGACACTCTATAGTTAGTCAAATTATTTAAGTTATATATATTCAAATTTTAACATTTTCAAATGAAATCTCCATTTTATATTGTTAAATAATAAGCTTTCTTCTTGAAATATTGTAGTACCCTGTGCGAGAGGTCCTTGATTCAGGTTGTGGTGCTACTTAGATCAATTCAATAGAATCATATCACAACTAAACTCCACCTGAACACAAAACTACTTCAACAAATTGAGATGCTAATGTTACATTACTTCCGATACATAATACTTACCCCCCATCATCCCAACACATAGTTTAGAAAGTCTTGGTTTTACCTAACAAATATAAAAATCCTATCCAATAAACAAATACTAGCATCGTATACTCATGTATACGACACATTTACCTATAATGTCACGGTTTAAGCTTACATACCCAAATTTTACATAACAAGTCAAGTAGTCTTGAACATCTAGTAGCTATTTACAAACTATTTACGCCAAAATAAAAGGTCACCCGAACCTTCTATCAACTTTCGTACCCTATCAAGAAAAAGAATGAAGAACATAGGAGAGGTGTGTAAGTCCTAATGACTTGGTGAAGTGAAATAACAAGTAGTTGACATATAAATATACCAAATAAGGAGGAGTTAACAAAAGTGCTTTAAAGCAATTTTCTCGTAGTGTTTGAAAGAAATCGAAGAAGTAGGTTACTCATAAAAACATTTGCACGAAGCCAATTTCACGATATCATGAACTAATACAGAGAGATCCCAATAATCAAAATTCAAACTAAATCAACTATAAGTGATAAATGGTCAGCAAGAAATACGACTATACAAACAATGCAACTGTTGGTCGGTCTCCAACCTTATGATTCCCATAGATTAATGTCTCATAACCGTGCTATCAATTAAAAATGAAATGTTATAAAAAAAATTAATTATAACATATAAGCAATAATTTTGTATCTAAACACACTAGAAAATTAAAATTTAAATAGTAACTTTATATGGAAAGTCTTCTTTCCTATAATGTACAAAATGCTAGACATGTGTCTTAAAAAGACCTCATTTTATATTTCATCTTAGGCCTCCAACTTTATTGAGACATTATGAACTCAAGCATTGTTTTTCCTTCTTTAAAGTTAGAGGATGCACTAAAAATTCGATGTACTTTTCAGTTAATTCAAATATCTTTTATATGCTAAATAACTATGAACGTTAAATATACATAGTAATTAGCTAATTGCTATGAAAATATATATATATATATGGTGGATGTTATATATTAATACAACATTCCCGCAATTATTCTGGCCCTATTGTGTTGATTCCAGTTAATGTTGCAGCACTGGAAATGGTCAAAGTGGAAATGATCTCGAATCTCACGAGTACCCCCGTCTCCTATATTTTGTCTCTTGTTCTCATTGAAGATATCAATTTTTTTAAAAAGTATCAAAATTTATGTTCTCGCCCATTGTCCTCTCTCATATACATTATGTTTTTACTAAATATTTTCTGTCTCTAAATTTAATCTCTCGCCTCTTTTTAAATGTGTTTCTAATATAGTAAGTTTGAGTATATAATAAATAATTCAAAACATAGACTTTCAGAGTATAAAAATAAATTAATATTTTGATTACATATATTGAACATTTGACAGGTTGCTTGATAGTAAACTCATATCTTTGCAAATAGATGATTTTTGGTTCGAGTTTTTTACGGAACTGTTGAGTCATGTTGGAGTCTCATATATGAAATACTAGATGTAGATTAAAATATCATTCAAAATATTATTTTGTGGCGTTTAATTTAGCATGTTAGTTAATTACTTTCGTATGGCATGTTAATACATAATCTAAAGAAATTTTTCTAGCATTTGACATCATTATATATATTTCTTTGACAAGTTAGCATATCATTTAAAATTATTTTTGTGATATTTTAATGTCATTTATTGCGCTTTTTGTGGCATATTACCTTGTCATTTAAAGGAATCTCGGTGGCATTTTAACATGTAACTAGATGTATTTTTAGTGACATATTAGCATGTCATTTAAACGTATGTTTAATGGCACTTTTATATTTTATTTCATGCATTTTTATTGAAATTTTAATGTATCATTTAATATATTTTTGTTGTATTTTATTAATATCACAATAGAGGTAAATTAATAAAATTTATAACTTTAGCTACACCACTACAAGTGGCACTTTTAAAAAATACCGTTGAATGTAAAACTACCACTATAACACCATTAAATGGCACTTTTTAATGCCACTAAATGCAATTTTTCTAGTAGGTAAAAAAAGAGTTGCTAGGAATTCTTAACACTCTCAACTCTTAGCCTTACTTTCTCCCACTACAACAAAATTAAGCATTAAAGACACTAAAAAATGTTGCTTAAATAATATGATAGTGGCAATTTTATATTTAATGATATTTTTTAAAAATAATGTCACTTGTAACGGTATAACTAAATGCATAAATATCATTAAATTAACTTTATTTTGCAATTAATAAAATGAAACAAAAATTACATTAAATGACAAATTAAAATTTAAAGGAAAACATATTAAATAACATATCAAAGTGCCATTAAAAATTATTTGGAATGATATACTAATATGTCACTAAAAATTGCATGCAGTAGCATGTTAAAATGCTACAAAAGTCCCTTTAAATGACAAGAAAACACACCATAAAAAATCCTATAAATTGCATATTAAAATATCATAAAATTTTTTTAAAAAGTACGCTAACGTGCCATAAAACATTTATATAGTGATGTTAAAATACCACAAAAGATTCCTTGAGATGGCAAATTATACTAACATGCTATAAGAATTAATTAAATAACATGCTAAATTAATTGGCAAAAAAAAATTCTTTTGAGTGAAATCTTAATCTACCTCTAGCACTCTATATATAAAACTCCATCATGCTCCAATTACTCTATATAAGATTCTAACCTGCAATATTTTACTTGGTAAGATATATGAGTTTACTGTTAAACTGCCCACCAAATGTTTATTATAAATGTTCAAAAATATTTATTATATTTTTACACATTAAAAGCGTATTTTTTTCATTTATTTAAACATATGTTCAAAATTATTATATTAACTAACACATTTGAAAGTTGTGAGACATTAAATTAGAGATAGAAAATATTCAAAAACAAATAATGTATAGTTGAGGAGAAAAATGGCCAAAAATTCAAATTTTTTAAAAAATATAGTTAATTTAGTCAATACATTAAAACTTAAGTAGTTAATTTAATCAATGCATTGTAATATGATATAAATTTATAAATTTTATTTATTTCATGTCACACTATAACTAAATTATGAGTGATTTGTTTTTTAAGAAAAATTTAGTGATGCTAGCTAAATGCTTTTAACATAATTATTTTAATAATTGTATCATATTATATTGCTAATTATTTATTACTACCATTATATTACTTCAATGTGACATTGTACTATAAAACGACATTAAATTAGATGTGTCACTAAATAATTTGTAATATCTTTTACAAATGACTCTATAAATAAATATGAGTAGCATTTTTGAAGAAAAAGTGGCATTACTTAAATGCCTTACAAATATATTTATGTTAGCATTTAAATCAAATGTCACTATTTTTTTTATCACTTATTAATCAAATACACTAATATTATATTATAGTGATATTTTTAAGTAATTATCATTGTATTACTCTTGTGTGTCATTACACTACAAAATGTCACTAAGGTAATGCCACTAAATATTTTGTAGCATTTTTTTCTAAGTGACACCATAAATAAGTTTGAGTGAAATGTTTTACAAAAAATTAGTGATACTAGTTAAATGCTGTCAAATTATATTTTTGCTAGCATTTTTAATCAAATGCCGCTATTTTATATGTCTTGTAATAATCAAATCTCACTAAATATTTTGTTGTAATGAAATTTTTTTATTCTTACCGTATTATTTTTGTGTGTCATTACACTATAAATGCCACCAAATCAGTGCTACTAAATATTTTATGATATTCTCTCCAAACGACACTATAACTATACATTAGTGGCATTTTTATTTAAAAAAAAATAGTGACACTAGTTAAATATCTTTGAAATACATTTATCTTGATATTTTCAATCAAATATCACTATTTTATTTGTCATTTAGTACTCAAATGCTACCAAATATTAAATTTATAGTGGTATTCTTTTACAACTATTACTATAATACTTTTTTATGCTATTATATTATAAAATGTCACCAAATTAGAGCCACTAAATGTCAATTTTTCCATAGGTATGATTCCATTGCTAAACTATAATGTAAACATAAATTTTGTTAAATTATACTTTGTAGTGTTTGTATTTTGTATGCTTATGTTATTTGCCTAGTTTAATAGTTGTTGTAGTTGACTAGGTTTTCATTTTCAAATACTAGAGTTTAAAGTTTTACATCCATTCATCAGACAAATTATGAAAATTTTTATTTTATAAGTTTTTTTTGGATGAAATTCAATGTATTTAGAACATATCTAAAAAATTGTATAGCCATGATTTTCTTGGATTTCACACAAGAAAAATAAAATAAAATAAAAATAAAAGTTTCATGCTAGATTGTGAGGTAACTGTATAGTTTTATTTTAGAAATTTATTTTTCTCATTGAAATAGGATTATTTTAAAAATTAATAAATTTTACTATGAACTTCGATGTGTTTATAATGTTACTGTAAATTCTTTTAAGCTGAGGACCTGTAATTATTTATTTAAAAAACCATCACGTGTAATTGCTAGATTGCTTGATGAGTCTAAACTGTCTCGAACTTGATGGATTTGCTACCCATAAATCATAATAGTGTTTATAATGTTACTGTAAATTCTTTAAAGCTGAGTACCTGTAATTATTTATTTAAAAACCATCATGTGTAATTGCTAGATTGCTTGATGAGTCTAAACTGTCTTGAACTTGATGGATTTGCTACCCTTAAATCATAATAATGGAAAAATTTTAATATACAAGTTCTTATTAAATCAACTTGAATTTGTCTATAATAATCTAGTAAATATTATAACACAATTTTTATTTTAGCTATGTAAAGCAATAGCTAACATCCCACACTGCACCCTTAAGCCCACCTAACAATCTCCACATCGACCACCCCAAGTAGGCAACCACCACAAGGCAGATACAAAAGTACAACAATGTACAAACAATGCCACGAAAGCGATGAAATTCATGAACAATGAATCTTCTAATTGACTTAATACTAAAAAGAGTACAACTACTCTAATTCACATAATAAAGACATAAGTCTGACAATATTGCAAACACAAACACCACTCTGTACCTAGCTAATACATAGCCATTTAAAGGAAGACAATGAGGAACCATGAGTACACAAGTTGCTTTGAGACCCTTCAAAGAAACTCGCTAAAAGACACTTCGAACAATAGGGTCATAATAGTGCATAACCAAAAAAATGACTGGAACATGAAGTGAACCTTCAGAGATGGAAAACAATATGATAGTCTTGCAAGTTTGGAAAAAAATACCTAAATACTTTAGAGAACACAAAACTCCACAAGCAAACTTGAAGGATCTTTGAGATGGAAAGCTCTATGAAATAAGCCCAAGCCCATGCCCTATGTGAGACACAAAGCAAGGCATGTTTCAACCCCTCTATGATATGTAAGCACATGCACTTATGTCTAACTTACACTTAGTTGCCACAAGACCTTAAAAATACTCCTCACATGAAGCAGAGTCAAAGCAACTCTTGAAGAGGACTTATTTCCTACATACACTGAAAAATACTGTCATGACTTGACACTCGAAAGAGTCTACCCAAACTCAAAATATTCAAATGAAGTGCCCTAAGTTGTTTGCAGATTGTGAACCTTGGAAAAATGTCCTCCACTCCCTTCAAGATACAAATCTTGTTTTCAAGAAATTATCTTGTCACTTATTAGTCAAATGCTACTAAATATTGCATTGTAATGACATTTTTCAACAATTACCATCATATTATTTTATATGTCATTACACTACTGAATGTCACTAAGCTATTACCACTAAACATTTCATGGCACTTTTTCCATATAACACCATAAATAAATATGAGTGACATTTTTTAAGAAAAATTAGTGGCACTAGTTAATACTTTCAAATTATATTTTTGTTAGCATTTTTAATCAAATGTCACTAAATAGTTTATCGGACATTTTTTTTTTTACAACCACCATATTACTTTCATGTGTCATTGTACTATAAATGCCACTAAATACTTTACGATATCTTTCTTCAAATGACATTGCAACTACATATTAGTGCCATTTTTTTGGGAAAAAAATAATTAATGACACTATTTAAATGTCTTTAAAATACATTTATCTTGGTATTTTCAACCAAATGTTACTATTTTATTTGTCATTTAATAATCAAGGAAAAATTGCAATTTTTGTCCTGTAATTATACCTCAAATAGTTTTTGGTCCTATAAATTACATAATATCAATTCTAGTTCTATAAGTACCTAAACATTTTCAGTTTTAGTTTTTTTGTAGCAAGAGCTAGCGAAAGTCGCCGAAAAAGCTGACGTGGCTACCCGAGCACATAGACATTTCTTATTTCTATCTCGTTAGCAACTGGCATGGTTTAATCATTTAAAAAAAAATGCCAACTAAGATATTTATGATATAGGCAAAATTGTAATTTTTGTCCTATAATCCTATAATTATACCTCAAATGATTTTTGGTCCTATAAATTACATAATATCAATTCTAGTCCTATAAGTATCTAAAAATTGTCACTTCTAATTTTTTTTTTTGTTGGAGCTGGCGAAAGTCGCCGAAAAAGCTGATGTGGCTTGTCGGTCACATGGGCATTTCTTATTTCTTCCTCATTGGCAGCTAACATGGCATAATCAATTGAAAAAAAATGCTAATTAAGATATTTATGATATATATCATATATCATATATGTGATATATATTTATATATACATACATATATACATATATTATTATATATATGTACCCCTAAGCCCCCACTCCCTACCCTCACTCAGTAGATAGGCCATCGTATCTGGCCAAGCTTCCAGCCGGCCAGCACTTCGCCTCACTAGATTTGGCCAGGCAAGGCCATGGCTGAAGCTTGCTAGCACACCTTGCCTGGCTAGATCTGGCCAGGGGAGGTCAAAGTTAGCTATGGCCGTCGCTTGGCCAAGCAGTAGCCATGGCTAGTTGAGCTTTTAGGTGGGCACTCAACATGGCCAACCGGTGGCCATGGTGGCTGATTTCATGGGTTGGCCATGGCCTAGGTGGGCATGGCCATCCCGTCACCATGGCCGCCGCTCGACTAGATCTGGCTAGACGACAGCCATGGTTGATCGAGCTTCTAGGTGACCAGTCAGTGGCCATGGTAGCTGCTTGCACGGGTTGGCCATGGTCCAGGCGAGCATGGCCAACCCATCTAAATAGGTGGATAGGTGGGGCTGGGGTGATGGTGAGGCAAGGGTTGGGGTGGGGATTAGGAATTTTAATTATGTTTAAATTTAATTAAATTATTTTAAATATGTGAGTTAAAATAATATTTTTATGGAAAATTAGGGGAATATTTGGTTATATTTTTTGTGTGATTTTATTATGTGTTTTGGAAGAATGAATTAATGAAAAATGTAAAAATTGTGTTGAGAAATATGATTGATTTTTAGTTATGCTCTAGGGAATAGATAAAATTGGTTCTGAAAAATTTTGATATATTTGTTTATATTTTAGAAGAGATATTTTTTACTATAGTTGTCAAATTAATGCTTTTTGATTAAAATTTTGGGGTGAAAATGGAATTAAATAATTTTTTAATATTAGAATAATAATAATATATATAATATATGTAAGTATATATTAAAAAATGGGCAAGTTTTGAGGATAATGAAGGATAGTAGAGGATATTTTAGAAAAAAAAAATTGTGTTTTGAAGGAAAAATGATGGTATGTAATATATATATATATATAAATAGATGTGTATATATAAACAAATTCTATAATATTTGAAATTAGACAAAAACACAAAAGGCATGTGTATTGCTAACTAAGCAAGAAAAAGATAAAAAATGCCTACTTGGCAGTCCAACATGGCAAAAACAATAAACTACCACATGACCAAACTACTACGTCAGCTTTTCTATCGACTTTCACCGGCTCTGGCCAAAAAAGGACTAAAAGTGATAATTGTTTTGATACTCATAGGACTTGAATTGGTATTATGTAATTTATAGGATCAAAAATCATTTGCAGTAAAGTTATAGGATGAAATTTGCAATTTTGCCTGCCAAGTAATGCCACAAATCCCATGTAAGCATTTATTTTGTTCCCAACAAGGCAAAAGCAAGAAATGTCCACACGTCCAATGTGCCACATCACATTTTCCAATGAGTTTCACCGGCACCGGTGAAAAAAGGACGAAAAATGACAAATTTTTAATACTTATAGGACTGTAATTGATATTATATAATTTATAGGACCAAAAATCAAATGAGGTAAAGTTACAGGACAAAATTTGCAATTTTGCCTAATAATCAAATATCACCAAATATTAAATTATAGTAGCATTCTTATACAACTATCACCAGAATAATTTTTTGATTTATTATATTATAAAACATCACCAAGTTAGTGCCACTAAATGTCAATTTTCTTATAGTGTGTTATGCTAATTGTTGACACTCATCTGATCCCTATCATAGAAAAGACTATGGCCCGTGTTTGCGAAAGGAATAAGTGCCCAACTACATTCACAAAACACCTAACTCAGGCATGAAAGAAGTCACTGGGAGCCTAGCAGTGCCTAACAAATGCTAGTGGGTCTCTCAATGGATACTAGCGTAAGCACCCTACTATGCTAGCTAGCCCCAAAGCAATCGGTGACCTCTTGACAATAGCGGTCTTGGTGCCACCCCCTCTCTGTCTCTATTTTCATAAGTTTTACTCAACTTTGATTATGATTTGACTTGGATCATACTTCTTAACATCCACTTTTTACAATCACCCTGGAGATTTGTCTAAGTTTTTAGATGAATGAAACATGAACGTTTTTTAAGCCCTTAGGCAAATACAAGGCACAAAGTTTGTCTAAGTCCTTAAATAAAGGCAACATAGAATTTTTCTAAATCTTTAGATGAATCCAAGGCTATAACACGATGCCTCCTAAAAAATAACCATATAAGGAAGCTTATTGAACCTCACATAGTTGAGACTTAAACAAACAACAAAGCACACTTAACTTAATCGATGAAAATTGATTAAATGGATAATCTTATTTTGGCAAATTAAGATAAGGTAAAAATTTAAATTGAACCTTATGATATTTTCAATAAGAAAATTACTTTTTTCAAATTGAAAATAAAAGTGCTTGAAGATAAGACTAATTAAGCCCATAAGGGCAAAGAAGTAAAAAGATTAAAATGCAAATTTTTGGAAATTACAGTTTCACTCTAGCCACCAAAACCCTCCACGTAATATATCAAAGTGTTCCTCTCTTTACAATGAACAAAATGGGGTAATTTTCTCCCAAAACCACCCATTGTAGTGGCCAAAAATTGTGCTAAAAAACTCTACCACAATAGAGCTTTGTAATGCGACTTCATCAATAAATGGAAGTTGAGATCTGGGCAGCGAGTTTTGAAGGTCTCAGCTTAAGGACAAAGATGGTGGGCTTTGATTGAGGTTTCAGGTGATGATGACAGCAAAATTGGGCTAAAACGCGATGGCAGAGCTAGGCGGCCCTAGACTTTTAAAGCTGCAATTAGAGGCCTTCCTAACAGCAATTGACAAAATTGACTTGGGCATTTGGTTCAATGAGCTAAAACATAACTCTTGGTAGTGGTTTTGAGCTTTTTTGACTGCCGACGACACGGCAGCGACTCTAAGGCTTCATTAAGAACATCTTTGGATAAAGAGTTAGATTAAGGATTTCCTTTATATACATATACACATATGTTGTGCCATTTCATTTATAAATCTTGTATATTGCCAAGAAATGAAAAATTGATGTAGGATTGGGGTATATATATATATGTGACCTACATGCATGGATTAATGCATAGTAGTGGATCCGAATTCGAATTAAAATATGATGATTTTAGGTAATTGAATTAATTGAAGGATTTAAAACCCTAATTTTGTGG
Organism: Jacaranda copaia; assembly: GCA_014898725.1. Classification (NCBI taxonomy): domain Eukaryota; kingdom Viridiplantae; phylum Streptophyta; class Magnoliopsida; order Lamiales; family Bignoniaceae; genus Jacaranda; species Jacaranda copaia. Next base: position 191,111 of record JACGDI010003803.1, on the reverse strand, counting down.
ATTTGGAACCTAAGAATAAAATTAGGTTACTAAGGATAATTAAATATGGAGGTGAGGATCTACCACTTTAGCCTCGAATATTGCTATTGGTTCTTGTGGAAAAACCCCAGTGAGGGTTAAATGTGCTTGAACTATAAATACTCGTGTTTATTGAAATCAATAATTGATTATGTACTTGCTTGTGATCTGTTAATTGACTCGTATACCCTTATGAAGGTTAGTTCTTAGTTTCACCATGATTAAAGTTCATTTTTATTCATTTGGTGCCCAGAACTTCTTAGTGATACCTATCTTGTACTTGTTCTCAATCGATACTTGTTATTATTTTGCACTTGTTCCTATCTTGCATTGTCATCAAATACCTTTCCAGCACACTTGCTTGTTTGTATCTTTTTATCTAGCCATGATGGCTTAATCATACTTTTTAAATGTATTGTTTTGTCTTGTTAGCAAGATTTGTTAATTGGTACTTAATATATGATTGGAGATTCGTTAGGCAAAGTACCAATCCTAACGAAATGCTTGGATACTTGATACATGCTTAGTAACCTACTTGGGTGTCAACAATAGGCTAAGCAATCCGCTTAGGTATCCACAATATGTTAAATAGTCTACTTAAGTATCCACAATATGCCATACAGTCTGTATGGGCACATATTGTGTACCAAGCTATCACAATTTGGTAAAAGTACTTGATTGATTGGAATAAGGAGAATTGGATATGCATGTCATGTTGTCATCTGTTAGACTACATATGTAATTTGCATTGCTTGAATTTGATTATATTAATAGTCCTAAAATCTCCAATTATTTATTTTTAGTTATTTGCTTAATGCAATAGCTTTAGGGTTCAATCGGTGTTACCATTACGATACGGCTAGTTACACTATTAATATGGGAATATTTATGGGATTTATATTGGTACTAACAAAAGAGCATAATCAGGTCCTTATTTATATAATTATCCTTATAACATCATCCCAATCAAAATAATCATCCACACATCATAATTAATCCAATTATTGTTACTTAGGTCTCAAATCTATAAAATTAGGGTTTTATCACCTAATCCACTTATGTCTAAATTTCGATATTCAGTTATCCTTGGTAACCTAATTTTATTCTTAAGTTCCAAATCCACAAAATTAGGCTTTCAAATCCTTCAATTAACACAATCACCCAAAATCATCATATTTTAATTTGAATTTAGGTCTACTACTATGTAATAATACACTCATGTAAGTAACATATATATCTAAATCCTACATCAACTCTTCATTTCTTGGCAATATACAAGATTTATAAATGAAATGGTATAACATACGTGTATATATATATATATATATAGGAAATCCCCAATCCAACTTTTTACCCTAAGATGTGCTTAACGAAGCCTCAAAATCTCAAACCAAGAGCACCACTTCGATCACCATGATAAGTCAAAGAAATTACCTTAGAGTTGCTGCTATGGCGCCAGTGGTGACCACCATCCACTACTGTTAGAAAAGCTCAAAACCACTACCAAGAGCTATATTTCAACTCATTAAATGCCCAGGTTGATTTTGTCAATTATCGTTGGGAAAGCCCCTAATTGAAGCCTTAAAAGTCTTAAGCCATCTAGCTCCACCATCAAGTTGCAGCCTAATTTCTCCATCACTGTCACTTGAAGCCTCAATCAAAGCCTACCATCTTTATCCTTGAGCTGAAACCTTCAAAACCTACTGCCCAAATCTTAGTTTCTATCATCGATGAAGTTGTGTCACTAATCTCCGCCATGGTTGAGTTTTTTAGCTCAATTTTTCGCTGGTACAATAGGTGGTCTAAGGAGAAAATTATACCATTGTGTTCATCACGAAGAGAGGAACAATTTGATATATAATGTGGAGATTTCAGTGGCTGAAGTGAATCGCCAATGAGAGAGAGAGATAGAAAGATTGGTGCATAGAGGAGAAAAATGGAGAAAAAAGGTTGATTAGCTTATTTAAAATGCAAAGTTTTGGAAAATGCAATTTCGCCCATAAATTTTCCTCCAACCTTCAATTAGGTCCTCTAAGGTTTTCAAACCTTTCATTTTGGCCCCAGACTTAGTTGGTGCATTATTTAAACCTTTTTACCCAAAATAATTATCATGAAATCCTAAAACTTTTAAAATGTGATCCAATCAAGTCTTGCCTATTTCCAATTTGACCCTAAAATTTCTAAAATTGTTGCAATTAAGTTATTTTCATTTTCTTTGAGCCCTAAAATCCAATCAAACAATATCTCAATTTCTAAATTCTTGTTTTTCAAAAATTTTAAATTTCAGGGGTGTTACAAATTTCACTTGAGATGATGATTAATTTTTAAGTATTGTTCTAAATTGATTATAAGTTTAGAATGAAAATAAATTATCCAACTTGGATCTCATAGACTCGTAAGCCCAACTGATTTAGGAATTTGAATCCTCATCACGTACCATAAAATTAATGAAGTAATGAATGGAATTTGTTGGAGATAGTTGCTCAAGAATTACATTTGGTGACTTATAATTGAAATAGCTCAAAGCCTTAGAATAAGACAATCAAGTATATTGCAAGCTATGCTTATGGAATAAGATTGAGTAAAATATTCAAAAAGTGGGCTCGATAATATATTGATTGAGTTGGCCCAAGCGTGTAAAGCTGTTGAGATGGTTTGAACATCAAGACAATAAAATGGAAATGATTAGGTTCAAGTAAGGTTTTGTAATACTGAGAGTATCATGTATCTGAAGACTAAATGAGACTATAATGATATAAGTCATATCAATAATATGTTCATCAACTGATTAGTTAAGAATTACCATATTTGATCATCGAAAACATTTAAATATGAAACAAAGATTAACAAAAATGTATCAGAACAACCTTAAGTTTGATAGACATTAACTATATTTATACTTAAGATTCAGAGGATTAATAGGATGACAACTTAAGTTATCATATGAAAATTCTCGATTTGACTAGAAAGCTAGAACCTAAGTGACCATACAACTAGAAATTCCTCTGTATTTACTAGGTATTTTATACTTGATAGTGTGGGATTTCTTTGCTGGAGAAAGAACATATATAGTTGTTAATATGTCCTTGTCGACTAATCCTTTTCAATAAACATGTGGTGAAATTTACCACACATTGCCACCTTATGCTAATTATGGTTCCTATTTACCTTTATTTATGCTATTTTACTTGAACTTCATGATCGTGTTGGGAAAACTTAAAAGGAGTTTTGAAATATGTGTTCAATTATTACCACGCCTATTATCTTGAAGTGTGCTCGATATTAATTGCTTGATTACTTGTATGTCTTGGCAAATTAGAATGTTAATTGAAATATAGTTGGGTATGTTATGTGATAATCATGAGTGTACTTGATGCCCTTGGGGATGGGCTCTAAGATTAGATAAAAAGATGATCAAGCGGAACAAATTAATGGTAACTGTTCTTTTGACTGATACCCTTTGTGTTATAATCTAGTCTCACAGCCAATTAGAGGTAATTATCTATGAGCAACATCAAGCATGTGGCTAGCCATACCTCGTGCGTGTTTAAGTGACTGAGATTATCACTCAAAATTTTGAAGGATAAGGATTTTTGTGGTTTTGAAAGTAGAATAACGAGATAGGAGAACCACCAATAGTAAGATTGTGAAAGTAATTGATATGCTTGATACTTGTGCTTTGAAACTCAAATGTTTGACTAAAATCAAATGATCGTTCAAATGTCATGTCAACCCCTTCAATCATATTTGAGATTTAAATCTCTATAAATAAGCAGTGAGTTTTGTGAAGTCCCATCACTTGTATGGTATGGTGGTGAAATGGATTATCTAAAGTTTTGACTAAAATCTTCTCTTTCAACTTCTGGATACTTTAATTCTTCTACTTACTTCCTATGTAATGTTTGGAAAATTTTCACTTTGTTGTTATTGCTAAAATATCTCACTATGTCATTCAAACTTACTTTATTTTATTGTTATCTTCCATTCTTTACCCTAGACAAGAACAAGTGATAAAGATAGACTAAACCACGGGACACATGAGGTAAAAAATCTAATAAATATATAGATATGCAAATTGTGTTTATAGAAATATTGACATCTATTTAAGAATGTACGAGAAGTGCTAAGTGTGATTCATGATACTTTGATTCTAAGTTGAACTCTTGATGAATGTCGCTTGTGGAAATTAAATACTTTGGATTTAGAGAAATGAATTTTTAGTTATCTAGAAGACTTGTGGTATAAAATAAGTAGCACTTTAGATGAGAGTAGACACCTCTTGGTCGGGGTGCTACATATATAAATTCTAAATACATAATTATACACTGTATATACATACCCTACTCCCACTACCAATGGCTACCATCCATGATTCTAGCAACTATAGCCAAGAGTTGGCTGTCCAGATCTGCCTAGCACAACGTAGGTGGCCTGGACATGACAATCATAACCTGGTGCATACAGGGGACGCTTATTTTTTTTTCCTTCTTATTATTGGCTAGTATTATTCTTATCATCATCATCATTTATGTTTGTTGTATAAAATTTTTTTAATTATATTAATTGAATTATTTTAAAATATCTATTATTTTAATATTATTATGTACTTTATAATTATATAACTAGGAGCATAGACTTAAATTTTTATTATTCAATTTTTATTTTATTATATTTGAATTTATAAATAAAATATACTTATATTGAATTGAACTATTTTAGATATATTTATGATTTTAATATTATTAAGTAATTTAGAAATATATTGTAACACATCACTCAAGATGGCCCCTAGTGGGATGCCACTCAGTTCAATCTTAATTCTTAGCACAAAAACAACAATAGGCCCATAACAAACTTTTCAAACATATAAAAATAGTAGCGAACTTCAACTTAAACAATCCTCATCAAAAGTACTATATATAAGTCATAATCGATCCTATAATATCCATATATATATATATATATACACCCTACAAATGCAAAATTCAGATCTGACATATCACACCATCTCTAGGGTATAACAAAATGTCCAAGAGTACTCATATACAAGAGGGTAAGTATAAAAAACTTAATGAGACATAACTTAAACAATTGGCAAAAGGAACCTATCAAGGAAGGTATATCTCAACAGATCTTAAATCAATTATAAATACATAAACAAGTATGATTCAAGCAAGAACAAGTTCAGCAAACGGGTATCATCAAATTTAAGAATTTTGGTATGTACAAGCACAGGAGTTGTGGCTATCAGCTTAACAGCCTAATTGGCTCAATCGATTTACTATGGAAGGTATCGCCATCAGCCAACTCAACTAGTTTACTATGAAAGGTATCACTGCCAACCCATTCAACCCAAATATTAGCCTAAACTAGACTAAGAAGCTACATAATCCTTGTTGTTCCATGAGCAAAATGCACACAATCTACTTGGGATTGCTTGAATTTGAATGTATTCTGATTGCATGCATTCTGCTCATAGAGTAACAAAGATAGTGTAGTTTCTTAGTCAAGGTCAGGCTGGTATCCAGGTCCAACGAGTTGATGGTGATACCTTCCACAGTAAGCTGGTTGGGTTGGCTGATGGCGATACCTTTTATGGTAAATTGATTGAGCTAACTGGGCCATTTGAGCCAACAACCACAACTCTTGAGCTAGTACCTACTAGAAATCTTGAACTTGATAATGTCTTTATTTCATGTATTAGTAATTAATTTAAGGTTTGTTAATAGATTATTTTTACGTATTATTTAAATTATCACTCACTAAGTCCTTTAGACTTAACCCTCATTTTATCTTAATTTTCTAATATAGGACTGGATGATAAGCTTGGACTCCATGTTGGATTAGCAAATTAAAGTTCGTATAGAATAAACGTGTGCAACTGCTCATGGACATGCTTGGACATTTGTGAAATTTAGAGATGTTATAATATGTAAGATTGACTTGAGATCTGCAATATATATAATGTAGTGTGATGAGTATTTTGGAGCTACTGATGGTATGTGTTTAGTACGTATGTTGTATGTTATGGGTTCTAAAACTTGTATATAGTATTTTGTGGAGATTGCGTATGTTGAAATTCGTTGCTATTTCAGATAAATTAGGAATGTTCTTTATGGACCTATTGTGTGTTTGTGGGCTTGAATTAAGATTGAATTAAATAGCATCTCAGCTAAGGGTTTTCCCAAGTGGGGTTTTGATGACCTAAGTGAACATCAGAATGATTGTGGTGACTGGAATTGATGAACTTAATAAAGATTGAACTTAAATTGGGAATCATCTAGGATGTGAACACTTGGGATATGGGGAAAACCTAAACTACTGTGGGACCTAGTCCTAGGATATGATTCTCAAAATGTAGAATTTTTAGTTAATGGAGACTGAGCTTGATTTTGTAAATGCTTCAGATGTATATGCTTGAGGTGAGGAATACCTGAATTATGTCAAGATATGATTTTGGGATGTGAAATTTTGGGATAGAAAAATATGACATGTTATTGTGAACTTAAATGTGGGATTGGATAGGAAATGAACTTTTGGGATAAAGCTCTACATTTTGGAAGTGAAGGGTTATGACAAAGGTGGTCAACCAATATATAACCCCTTACTTTTAGTATGTCAGGTATATAAATGTATGGTTGTTGATAAGAATGATGCTATTTGGAATTATGCTATTACATGAGCAATACCTGTTAAGGTTGAATCTGATGAGTAGAGGATTAATTACAAAAAAAAAAAAACTATATTTAGTATGCTGAGAGTTATTTTGGGAACCAACATTGTGTGAGTAATATTCATGGAAGCCATATATGGTAAAGAAAGATTGTCACAAGAATAAGAGTACTTGGGGAATGAATAAACGAACGATTATTTGGAATTGAGTTATAGTAATATTTTTAAGAATTTTAAATTACTTGGGATTGAGGAACAAGAAGGGAAAAGAACAAGAATGATGGAACCTTGTTAGAATTATAGAATAATGAATGAATCTGTATATATATATATATCCTAAACATTGCACCATAAAAACTAATAACGACTTGATATCAACTGACAAACCCCCCTTCCCCTATTTCATTGATGTAGGTAAGTGTGGCTCACTACTAAGAGGTTTCCAACCTACCAAATGGTGTCACCAAAACTAAACCCAACCCTTTCCCCAGGTCATGAGAATCTAGAAGAAAATACATTGAAACGAAGACATCCTATAAATCTTGAGGAAAGGACACGAGAACCTTAGGTGCACCAGCGACATGGTTAGATAAATAGAACTAAAGAAAGTAAAGAACCTCCAAGATCTAAACATCTTCTCGAATTCCACCTCTCAATGTTTACAGATGAATTGAACTACCAAAAGTAAAAGCTTGGATCAACGAGATCAAAGATATCTTCCAAATGATAAATTACTCAGATGACCTCAAACTTATATCTGCTATTCATCTATTAGAAGGAGCTGCAGGTTAATGGTGGACCTTGGTGAGTCAATAGTGAGAATATAGAAAGGTACCTCATACCTGGGATAACTTCATGTGGGAATTTATGGAAAGATTCATACCTCAAGAAGTAAAAGATGTCCAAAAATAAGAATTTGAAAGCTTGCCCAAGAGGATATGTCAGTATGGCTGCATGAAGCAAGACTTAGTAGATTGATTTGGTATACCCTCACAAATGTGGAGAAAAGAAGAATGTAGAATTTAAAATTTGTCAAAGGATTAAGATTAGAGATACGACATAGCTTTACGCCTTATGAGCAACCCAACTTTGAGAAAGCCTTAGTGAGAGCCTTGCAAGTGGAATAAGAACCTCTTGAAGTATCTACTGATGAGAAGAAGGGCAAGTGAGGAAAAGTTTCTGAAATTGAAGTTGCTACTCATAAGAAAAATAGCTCAGATGGGAAATGACTAAAGGTCCAATCTAGGACACCAAGAATGAGATATGGATTCTATAGATCGAATACCCATGAAGAATCAGGATGTTGGAAAAAAAACAGGACAAGTACATAGGTTATGGCAAAGACCAACACTTCATGAAAGACTGCCACAGAAAAAAAGGCCTAACACCTAGAGGGAAAGAAAAATAGGTAGCTAAAAGTTCCATCTAAGTTCTTAGATGCTAGAGAAGTATCTGATACTACATATCTTTGGCTTTATATTCCAAACAAAGCCTAAGGAACATCAGACATATTGTTCATAACTATACCTAGTAGGTTTAGTTATTGAGAACCTATAGCTAAGTTGTTTGGGAATGTATGACATCTTATGTAGTCTAGCATGTTAAGTTGAACTTGACTACTCCTTAATGTAAATATTATGTAAGTGTGATCTCATGATATTGTTAGTCATTTGATGCTATTATGGTCCTTGTGATAAATTAAACAACAATATGCACATTATCAAGATAGAATAGAAAACTTTTAAGTAAAAGAATGGTATATGACAGTGAGAATGAAGCACTCAGTAGTATTATGGCTTATCACATAGAGGTTCAGACACAAGTTTCGGAAGTTGCCCAGACGATAATTGGGGATGAGGTATATCCAGCCAACCTCACACAGATCTCTATCCAAGGGTATAATGTGATACTCAAAAGGGATTGACTATATGGTCATTAGGCATAGGTGAACCACTACACCAAATACATCATTCTCAAAGATAAGATACCAATATCGATATGTCTTCCTGTAAATAACGTCTCCCTGATGCCAATTATATCTATGCTAGAGACCCAATAAATTTTGAGGGAAGGCGAGCAAGAATTTTTGGTATATCTTATCAACTAAACCTGATATAAAGTTTAAAATTGAGAGAGTGGAAGTGGTAGCTATATACTCAGAAGTATTCCTAAAAGAAGTTAGCTCATTTCCCCTTTACCCTGAAAGAGGTGTAATGCTAAGGTTTCAATTTAAACCATTTAAAAACTGAAAAAAAAAAACTTAGATTACACCAATTCAAGGACATAAATCATGCCTATATAATGGATTAAGGTCAGATTGTTACCTCTTAAGAAAAATCCAACCAAAACTTGAAGTAATACTTCTTTTCTCAAAGGCAAACTGCTCCTGATGCAGCAAGGTGTGTTCAACTTTTGATCAGGCAACTCATCTCAGATTGAAGCCAAATCTAGATCAAAATTTTTCCAACTCAATTTATAATGTCCAGTTAAAATTTCAGCACCAAAATTGTTCAGTAAGATCTCTAATAGAATGCAAAACACACCACTAGAATAGAGGGTCACCAAAGCAAGCAATCCGAAAATCGTCTTGCCTCTAATACCAAATTCCACACACCGATTGACAAAAATTTTCTCCTTAATTCAGATGGAAAAACTAAAAATAAAGAGATCTTGGTTGAAGGCCAAAAATGGCGAGGGAGGTGAAGAAGAGAGTGAAGCCTCAACACATGAGAGAATCACTTCTAGAGGAAATTTTGGATCTAACTTTTAGTTACACAAAATGTGTGATGTATTGTGTTGTGGCCACCCCCACCCTCTATATCTATATATAGATGGAGGATGGTGTGATGCCAAGGTGGAATCACACCTTCCTTAAGGTGGGGGCACCACCTAGGCACGCCAACTCGCAAACATCTTGCAAATTGCATGTTCACTTATCCCATGAAATATCTATCTAATTAAATTCGAATTTAGCACCAAATGAACATTTCATTTGAATTATCCCTACAAAATCAATTCTTTATTTTAATTAAATTAAATATTTTAATTTAATTAAACTTTGACTTAACCTTAAGTCAAATAGCTTATCTCTTTAAGCTAGATTTTGTTAACTTAATACCTTAAGTTGACCAATAGATAATCCTGAAGCACCAAATTAAATTAACACTAAATTTAATTAGTTTTAATTTAACTCTTTAAATTAATTAGTTAATATAACAATTAAATTGATCTAGCCATGATGACTAAAAATTGTGTCAACTGATTCCCTCAATTTTTGGCCACCTTGGAATCCTTCTAACACTTAGAAGATTCTGCTCAATATTTAGGGTTTTCGATTGGCTTTTATGTATGATCCATTAGGTTCTAACACTCATTGGACATGGGCACACAACCTTTGTGACTTTGCAATATCATATATTCATGTTAGTTTAAACTTCTTTAAACTAACCGACTTAATTCAATTAATCTCTATTAATTGAATAGTACCCAATCTCCATGGTCGATGTCCAACCTCAAGCCCATGGAGCCCAACAATTGGCCAAATCATGCTTTTGGTGAATTATTCTAATTCTACATGTACTATGTAAATACGGTCCTTCTGTCTCTTATCTCCATGAAAGAGGCCTGGGGAAAGATATTTGTTAGCTCCATAATAGCCTCAATACTATGCATCTACCTTAATGTTTGATTCTGGTTTGTGACATCATTTTTGGAAAACCCCTTTTCCAAATTATATTACTACCTTGGCCAAGGACTCCTTTGAATTAATCATCACAAAACGCATAGAAGATACACCACCCTTTACAAAGACGAGAAGTTAGATCCCATCTTGGATCTCATAAACTTCCATGTCTAAGTAGCTCATGCCTAATCACCACTAGAATGCCCACTAAGTGGCCAAAGTGGAGTCAAAGCATGAGGACCTAAACATAAGGTTATAATAGATTCTCAAGTCAAAGGACTAATTATATATATTAGCATAAGCTAAAGAACTAGCCACTACCAACTTGCTACTATAGCTATCTGGTGGATTCTCAAGACAAGTCTCCAATGCCATGTTCTTTAATAAACACCAATAGCATACACGCATATCATATACATCTTGCTTATAGAATGAAGCAACATCCAATCGCTGGATTATGCATCGTTAGTACAAGTTTATTCGAATCTTAGATACTCTATCTCATAAGATTCTACAATGTGTGATTTTTAATATTACGACTATGTGAGACTTATTCCATAAGCACCACCCAATGCATGCCCAAGTCCCATAGTCTTGTGTGATCTAAGAGCTTCAACCATATGTTAGTGAAGAAATATAAGCATAAGATAAATGTGGCCATTTATAAGAAATATCATTCAATTAAGATTGTATCACAAGTGAAATAGTTTACTTGTCAATCTTATTAGCTTGTGGGCACTATTCCAACATACCCCACATAGAAGAATTAATGACCTTCCATGGGGACAAAAACCTTCTCAAAGCAAGAGTTAAAGCAAGGGTATTACCAATTGAAGGCTAGAGAAGATCATGTAAAGTACTCATGCATGTTTCTTAGAACTTTAAGAGAACATTAGTTGTATGAAAAATTTAGCAAGTGCAGACCTTAAACAAAGAAGATGGTTTTTCTTGGGCGTATCATATCCCAAGATGAGATAGAGGTTGACTCCTCCAAGATAGAGGCAGTAGTTAACTAGAAAAGACTAGAAAACATGATAGAAGTTGGTAGTTTTTAGGTCTTGTTAACTATTAATGAAAATTTGTGCAGCATTTTTCCAAAATAGCTAATAAGAAACTGGACATGAGACAGCACTAATGGATGGAAATACTAGTAGACTATGATTTTTCCATCACCTATTACTCGAAAAGGCATATGTAGTAGCCAATACCTTGAGCAAAAAGCTGGAATAGATCACTTACTAGAAATAAGAGCATCAAAAAACCTACGAAAGAGTTCAATATTGAAATTGATACAGCCAATAGAATTACAAGATAAGTGCAGCTTGAATTACATGATGAAATGCGATGAAACCCAAGCTTATAATATATAGATAATGAGACTAAAGAAAAGGTTGGAAGTTATGGAGAGTTTAAGTTTAATACCAGCAATCAAGTTCTGTTACATAAGAAGATATGTGTGTGTCGAAAGAAATAGAAGAAAGATTGCTAGATAAAGCACCCAAGTCAAGATGTACAATGCATCAAAGAGGCACAAAAATGTATCAAAACTTGTAAAGGCAATTCTAGTAGACTTTAATGAAGAGAGAAGATAGATCAACTAACCGAATCTACTTCTTTTCTACCAGTCAGAACAGTACTCAAATAAAAATCTAGGGACCAAATTCTTTTGAGGGGAGAGGTTTGTAACACCTCTGAAATTCAAAATTTTTGAAAAATTCTAATTTAGGAATCGAGATATTGGTTGGTCGAATTTTAGGGCTCAAAAAATAAATGAAAAAACTTAATTACAAGAATGTTGGAAATTTTAGGGTTAAATTGGAAACAAGTAAGACTTGGTTGGATCACTTTTCAAACGTTATGGGATTGCATGGTAATTATTTTGGGTTAAAGGGGTCTAAATAAGGCACCAACTAAGTCTGGGGCCAAAATGAAAGATTTGGAAACCTTAGTGGACATAACTGAATGCTGGAGGAAAATTTTGAGAGTGAAATTGTAATTTCCAAAAATTTGCATTTTAAATAGGCTGGTCAACCTTTCTTCTCCATTTTTTTTCCTCCATTCACTGAGCTTTATCTCACTCATCAGTGATTCACTCTAGCCACTGAAACCCTCCACATCATATATCAAATTGTTCATCTCTTCATTGTGAACATAATAGTAAAATTTTCTCCCTAAACCACCCATTGTAGTGGCCAAAAATTGAGCTTAAAAACTCTACCATGGTAGAGTTCGGTGGCATGACTTCACCGGTGATGGAAATTGAGATTTGGGCAATAGGTTTGGAAGGTCTCAACTTAAGGATGAAGATAGTGGGCTTTGATTGAGGTTTTAAGAGACAGCAATGGAAAAATTGAGCTTAAACATGATGGCAGAGATAAGCAGTACTAGAGTTTTAAGGCTAGAACTAGAGGCTTTCCCAGCAGCAATTGGCAAAATTAACCAAAGTGTTTAGCTCGGTGAGTTGAAACGCAACTCTTAGTAGTAGTTTTGAGCTTCTCCAGCGACAGCAGCAACTCTAAGGAATTTTCTTTACCTCATTGCAATGATCATGGTGGTGCTCTCAGTTTGAGATTTTGAGGCTTTGTTAAGCATATCTTGGGGTAAAGAGTTGGATTAGGGATTACTTATATATACATATGTATCATTTCATTTATAAATCTTGTATATTGCCAAGAAATGAAGAGTTGATGTAGGATTTAGACATATATGTGACCTGTATGCATCGATTATTACATAGTACTAGACCTGAATTCAAATTAAAATATGATGTTTTGAGATAATTGAGTTAATTGAAGGATTTAAAACCCTAATTTTATGGATTTGGAATCTAAGAATAAAATTAGGTTAATGAGGATAATTGAATATGAGAATTCAAATATAAGCCATGAATGTATTATTCTAAATGTTTAGCGGACCTGGATTTAGTATATTGTGCAATAACCTTGATTAAATAAGTAGATTAGGTGATAAAACCCTAATTTTATGGATTTGAGACCTAAGTAACAATAATTAGGTTAAGTATTAATTTTATGATGTTATGAGGATAATTATATAAATAAGGACTTGATTATGTCCTTTTGCTAGTACCAATATAAACCCAATAAATATTTTTGTATTAACAACATAACTAGCCGTACCATAATGATAGCACTGATCATACCCTAAAGTTACTATGTTAAGCGAAGTTACTATTAGCAGTATAGTAGTAATTATTGGGATTGAATATGGATTTTGACTACAAATATACTCTTTTCATTAGATGACAAAGAAGTAGATCCCACAAACTCGTAGACGATGACTGCAATTTTTTGTGATTACATAGGTGGGGGTTCGCTATTTTAGCTTTGAATATTTCTATTGGTTCTTGTGGAAAAACCCTTGTGAGGGTTAGTTTTTTATTTCACTCTAATTAGAGTTTGTTCTTGTTTATTTTGGCACCTAGAACTTCCTAGTAATACCTATCTTGTACTTGTTCATGATCGGTACTTATCATTATTCTGTACTTGTTTCCATCTTGTATTATTATTGAATGCCTTGCGAGCACACTTGCTCATTTGTATCTTGTTATTTGGCCATTATGGCTTTATCATTCTTGTTAAATGTATTGTTTTACCTTGTTAGCAAGATTTGTTAATTGTTGCTCAATATATAACCGAAGACTTGTTGGGCCAAGTGCTAATCTTGGTAGAATGCCTAGATACTTGAGACGTGCCAGTAGCCCACTTGGGTGTCAGTGATATACTAAGCAATTTACTTAGGTATGCACAATATGCTAAGTAGTCCAATTAGGTATCTGTAATATACCATACAGTCCGTATGGGCACCTATTATATACCATGTTGTTATGCTTTGGTAAAGTACTTGATTGATTGGAATAAGGGGAATCAAATATGCAGGTCAAGTTGTAATCTATTGGACTGCATATATACTTAAGATTCTTAAATTCAATTATATTCTGATTGTATGCATTATGCTTATAGAGCAACAAGGATGTAGTTTCTTGGTCTAGTTTGGGCTGATATCCTAGCCGAATGAGCTAACAATGACACCACCCATATTAAATCAGTTGAGTTTGCCAATGGCAATACCCCTATAGTAAATCAATTAAGATAACTAGGCAATTTGAGTCGATAGCCACAACTTTCGAGCCAGTACCTACTAAAAATCTTGAATTTGATAATGCTTATTTGCTAAACTTGCTCTTGTTTGAATTGTATTTATTCATGTCTTAGTAATTGATTTAAGGTCTGTAGAGACATACCTTTCTTGATAGATTCCTTTTACCTATTATTTAAGTTATCCATCACTAAGTCCTTTGAACTTACGCCCTATTTTATCTTAATTTTCTCAAATAGGACTAAGTGATATGCTTGGACTTGAGGTTGGATTAGTGGATATAAAGTTTGTATAGAATAAACATGTACAGCTGCTTATGGGCATGCATAGACATTTGTGAAATTCAGAGATGTTATAATTTGTAGAACTAACTTGAGATCTACAGTATGTATATAATGCAGTGCAATGAGTATTTTGGAACTATTGATGGTATATGTTTAGTATGTATGTCGTACGTTATGTGATCCTCTAAGGCATGTATATATTATTTTGTGGAGTTTGCTTAAGTTCGCTATTATTTCAGATAAGTTTAGAATGTTCATTATAGGCCTATTGCTTATTTATGGTCTTAAATTAAGGTTGAACTGAGTGGCGTCTCAGCTAGGGGTTATCTTGAGTAAAGCTCTACAAAATTACATTTCAATAATCTCAATTTAATAAATATTGAATTAGATTTTGTAAATATCAATCAAATTAACATTCAATATGAAATTTACCCAATTTGATCAAATAGATATCTAATCTCAAGCCAGGAATAGTCCAAACAAGTTTAGAATCTAAATTTGAGCAAATTGTCTAAAACTTATTCCACGAGCTACCGTCGGACCACCATATACCACCACCGAAGGTAAGGGCCACTACTACCACCATAAAGTGCGCCTTGTTGAGTTGAACAAAACCCCTTAATCAATTTTCAATTTTAACACTCCTATACTGGCCAATTGGTCATCTAAACCCACAGTTAAACCCTCACGCAACCATCTCAAATTCCTTCTTCATCAGCCATCGAAACATAAAATTAAAGCTACCTCTAGCTTTTCCATAAGATTTCGACCAGAACCCATCTATGCTCAACTCCATTCCACCAATGGAATAGACAAAACCATTACCTCCACCATGCTCTACCATCAATCCTTTTTTTCTTACCAATATTGCGATTGTTTCTTGGTGTTTCTTATAAGGGTTTGCTTCTTTTAGCTTGGAGAAGCTAAATATGTTGTTAGTTTCTAGATTCATGGTCATTTTCTGGTGATTCATGGTTGAGGTAAGGTTTTGGTCGGTTTTGAGAATTTTCACAATTTCCATCATTAATCCTATACATATAAAATATTTTCCAATTTTTTCAACTTGACCCCCAAAACGTTTGACCAATGTCAATTGTGCCCAAAAATTCTAATTGCCTTTGTGATTGACCCTGAAACTTTAGTCCTTAAAGTTTTATTCTTTTGCACATTAAACCCCTAACATTTCTGCTTTTGGGCAATTAGATCCATATTCAATTATTCTGAAGTTTTGAAACTTTTAACTTTCCCATATTGGTGTCTAAAGTTTATAATTTTAGCCAATCAAGTCCTTTTTTTCATTTACAATTTAATCCCTTGATTGTCAATGTCTATTTCTAGATCTTTAATTAATCTATCCCAAAATCAATCTAGCCAGACTTATGGACTTCATATTTTATTTTATTTTAGAATCTCAAAATCTAGGTGTTACAATATGTGTATGTATATGTGTTTGTATGTATTCATTTTTATTTGTTGACTTTTTATATTTTTATGTCATATTTTCTTATTTTTACATATAAATTTATGTTTGGTTTGTTTTATATTTTTATTTTCCTATATTTGTTAAAGTGGCAGGTTGAATTACCATGTCATTGCCACACCAAAGAGAAAGAGGATAAATTTGATATCAAATGCCACATAGGTTCAAGCAATTATTGGATAACTTTCAGGTCCAATTTATTCTCAAATTGCTAAATTTCAAGAGATGCCATACCAATCTTGCGGCCCGAAACAATAAAGTCAAAAATTTCTAGAATGCTATAAGTACGAGACCATTTTTGAAATTTTGCTTATAAAATGTTTAATAGCAATCATTTAGTTGCATCTTATTATACCATCTCACTAAGTCACTCAAATCTATATTTCTTATATTAGTGTTTTGGTTCTTTTCCCCAAATAAGAGCAGATGACAATGAAAGTTTGAGCCACACAGTACATGATATATAGAATTTTGTTGATAGATTTCCATAGTTTATAAATAAACTTATTGTGTTTGAATTGTAAATAAGGTTGTGTAATTTTGGCTAATGTTGCATGTAGCCACTAATGATGCATGATAAATTTGAATTATTATTGCTTCTTGTTTGTGAAAAAATTTATTTTGTAGATTATGATGATTTCATCATTTTTAAGGTTTTTAGTTAAGTTTGAGATCTCCACTTGAGGCAAATATCTCTATTGTAGGCATTACAACAATGGTATAAGAGCTTTTGTTGAAGAAAGACTAATCTATGCCTAGACATCATCTTTAGAATGCCATTGGATTTTAGGATTAATGGAGATCAAGTTTGACTTTGGAATTTTAATAAGATATAAAATTTTTGGGTAATGCTTAAAGGGTATGAAAGGTTATGAATGAAGGCCATGTGGCGACTGCCCATTGTATAACCTACTACTCCTAGGCTATCAAGCATGTGACTCTATATGTTTTAGAAGGATAATGCTTTGAGGAATCACCTTGCACATGGTTATTTTAGAAAGAGTTGAATTCGATAGGGCAAAGATCATTTGAGATGATTAACATTTGATATATGTATATAATTGTAATTTAAATGTGATTCTATACAAAAGATCATGTCATGAGAATGGAAGTTGATTAGCATAGCGACAATATAAAGACAAATAGGAAAAAGAAAGAATTGCCTATGGGAGATGAAGTTTTAAGGAAACACGTTATAAATTTGATGATAAAGTTGTATTGCTAGTTGTGAAGTACAGGTGACATATATAGCAAATACTAAAAAAATCTAAAAGAGAAATATCAAATATGGGCATGGAAATCAATGAAGTAGGATTTGGAAAATTAAATAGAGATGTCAAGATAATAGATATGTCATATTAATATAACATGTTAGAAAATATGGATACAGGATGGAGTCCGACATTTTCATAAGACAATCCACCATTGAGATATGGTGATATCGAAAATGTGGATGAAAATTGAGTGACACCTCAGGAGGCTATGGAACCATAATCCCTCCTCTTGATTGAAAAAACTAATAAGTAAAGAACTATATATTACAGAAATTAGAAGAAATAGTCAAAGAATGTATGTGGGTAGATGTATGGGAAAGGCATTTAATTTAGCCTAATTTTACATATAATATGATAGAATGCATAATCTTCAAGAAAGTAACACTAAATCTAGTTGATGTTGCACGTTATTAGGTATGAAAATAAGCTAGGTTATGCTAGACTTTAACTTAAATAGGTTAGGCCTATAAAACAAATGACAAGCCTAAGCGTAACTTATTATCTATGATAGGTTTTTTTTCTGATGTTAGGCCTAGCCTTTTTAACAAAATCTAAATCCTTGACTGGGCCTGCAAGCCTACCTAAAAGCCTATTTTCTACTAAGGCTTCAATAAAGTCATACAAATCTAAATTTTTAATATGCTCAAACCTATAATAGACCTTGATAAGCAATAATCAAAATGATAAATAACAAATGCATAATTACAAAAGTTCAAATCTAAGTAGAAAATTGTATCATTTTAACAATACGCAATATTAAAAAACATAATGGATTTCATAAAAGACTAATTAAAGAAGGATAAACGATCAAGCCTGTTAGGCTTTACAAACTTTTAGAAGAGTCTAGGTCTAGCTTATTTAGTTAAAAAGACTAATTTTTAAACATTAACCTAGCCTTTTATTAAATAAGTTAGGCCAAGCTAAACCATAGGCTCCTAATGAGTAATTTGGTCTATTCCACCCCTACAAACATCATAAGCTTTGCAATCAATTGATAGAAGATTCTTCAACAAGCTAATTTGTATATATGGGTAAAATTATACATGAAGCCCATGCACAAATAAACTATATGTATTTAGTTTAAAATTTAAAGAAACTTGTTTTTCACTTAAGTTAATTCTATGGGAAATAGCATATTTGTTCTCCTTCCTCATGAAACTTGACTTCTTTAATTGGCATACATCTTTATGAATTTTTATGACTTACTTATGTCCCATCTCACCTTCAATTCCCACAAACAACACCAATTGATGCTACACATCACTAACCCGAAACTAATAAACTTTAAAAAAAAACAAAAATGAAACTTATAAATATAAAGGATCACACAAAATGGATTTTCTTCTTAGATATGAGTGTGAGAGCTTCTATATAAAAATTAACTAGTTAGTGTCTTTTGGATTCAACCCTCTTTTGAAGATAAAATTTATCTATATAAATTACAAATTAAGATCACTATAACTTTTATCAACTATTATATTGTCTTAGGTAGTTCAGCTTATTATATTATTTTAGGCTTTAGGTCTGCTAGCTAGCTGAAAACCATCACAGGTCACATAAGCTAGTTGTAAGTGCAATGGCATACTGTAGTATCAAGAATGATTTGAGAAATGAATGAATTCACCCAAACACTCTCTTAATATATAATTTTCCATTATCAAATCTAATGTTAAAAAATTTTAGTTAACACCAAATTATGCTCAAGAAAATAATGACAAAAAAAATAACATTAAAATTTTATTTCATCAAAAACAGGATAGAATAAAGATAATAATTAAACTTTCCTATCATCAAACATGTAGAAGTAAGTACCTACAAACTAATTAACCTTGTATGTGACAGTATGACTGTTATTCCATATGTAGGGAAGCGTGGTTGTAACACCCCTGAAATTCATTATTTTCATAAATAAGGATTTAGAATTCAAGATGTAAATTCATAAAATTTTTAGGCCCAAAAAATAATCAAAAGAACTTGATTGCAAATTTTTTGAAAGTTTTGGGGGGTGTATTTGCAAATTTCAAAAAAATTATTGGAGCACATTTCTAAATTTTAGGGTTTGCATGCCATTGATTTTTGGTCAAAGGGGTCAAAGTGAGGCACTCACTTAGTTTGGGGTTGAATTAAAGTTTGTGAGGATTTCAGAGGACTTAATTGAAGATTGAGGTAAAGGTTTAGGGCTAATGTGTAATTTTGGAAGATTTGATTTTAAAACAATCTTGGTAGATTTTCATTCTTGGCGAATTTTTATTCTTCACTATTCCTCTCCTTTTTCTTCTTTATTTTTCTTTCTTCACCATGACCACCATAACCATTCGGCGATCCTCCTCCGATGGCCACCTATCACCAAATTGAACCAATCAAAACCCTCCTCTCACCTCAAGCTACACAGTAATGCCACCAGGCATAGCTGAAGATTAGTTGGTAAGCTACCGTGAGAGGAGATCGAGAGTGGTGCTCTATGGTGGTTGTGTTTTTTCAACGATAAAATGGGTCTTAATGCTATGGCTTGCTAGAGCCGAGTAAAAAGAACACGGTGGGGACCTCACATGGACGATTGGAGCAGTAGCGACATGGGAGAAGATGGTTGGAGCTCAATGATGGAAATTAGTTTTCTTGACTATTAGGCTCGACTCCAGTAGCTACAGGCATGAAACTTGAAAATGATAATGCCAATAGATTCAGGAGCTCGAAAAGAGCAGTTTAGTAGTGGTAAGATATTTTTTGGCGTGGTGTTCTAGAGGCCGATGATAGTACTCCAGCGACCTCAAAATAGTATCATCAACTCATTGTGGTGATCATAACGGTGGTCTCAATTCATGATTGTGATGTCTCTATAATTGATTTGTGGGTAAAGAGTCGGTATGGAATTAGTTATATATATATACGTGTTGTACCGTATTACTTCTAATGTTATACTAAGCAGCGAGATGAGATTTTCATATGGATTATATATGTATATCGAGGCCATGCATGGACTGTAGTGAATTCAATGGGCCTGAATTTGTATTATTTATGTAATGTTAGGATTAATTAAGATAATTAGGCTATTTAACTATAATTTATGAAATTAGAACTTGAGATTTGATAATTAGATGATTTGAGATTACGCAGAATTAAAATGCAGAGTATGCATGTACTAGTATGAGTTTAGTAAAATTGGATAGTATTATTTTATGAAATTATGGAAATTATTGAGTATTGTAATAAGAGAAAACCCTAATTTTATGAATTTGAGACTTGAGTGATAGAAGTGGGTTAATTGAGATAAATGGATTATTATTGATGTTTTGGGATAATGATATGAGGATGATATGTAAATAGGAACCAGGTCATACTTCTTTAATAATTGAGGTGAATTTTGTGGCTATTTCATTATTAGTGGCTTAGTTAACAGATTTGTATTGATAACACTACCTAAGCTCTATAACTATTATATTAAGAGGATAATTAGTGGTTTTGGAATATTAATAAGTATATTAGTAAGATTTAAGGTTGAATGTGGATTTAATTGTAAATATACTCTTTTAGATTAGGTAGCGTGGAATTGGAACCCAAGGGCCAGTAGGCTGCTGACGGTAACTTCAATTTCTATGACTACAAATGTGAGGTTTCTTCCATTCTGGGTTATTACTTTATTTTACTTACTCTTAAATTGTTGCATTGCATCCTGTGAGGGTCTGCCAATCTGGCACTTTTTTCTCTATCTGTTAATTGTGTGAGCCTCGATATGGGTTTTCTATTTCTATACATACTCAGATTTGTTTAAGATTTGATTTGTTATCTATTATCTAATCCATACACCCATATGAGGGTTATCTATTAAATTTGATTCTAATTTCTATCTATTTAACGCCTAGAACCTTTGTCTATTATCTGTATTTTTTATATCTATATATCTCATATCTATACAATTCTGTATCGTACCTATTACCTTGTTGGCATATCCATCTATTATGTTTTGCATTTGCTTCCAACTATTGGTTATCTAATTGTATGTTATCCATTCGTTTGGTTATGTATTATAGTGTGATTATTATATGGGAGTAAAGAAATATTAATCCATGTTGTGTTCATGGGATAAACAATAAACCCATAAGACCTGATTATATAACGAGATGTTAATCCCTACTGTGTGTATGGATAAGCCATGAACCTGTGAGACCTAATCACGTAATGGGATGTTAATCCCTACTGTGTGTATGGATAAGCCATAATTCAGTTAAGTAATGGGATGTTAATCCCTGTTATGTGCATGAGATAAGCCGTAAACCCAGAACTAATGATAAGGTGAATTTGATGAGTTTGTCCTATTTTGATCTATATTTTGATTATTGTACCATACTTGTAGAGCAATAATGGTAGTTAAGTTTTTTGGTCTAGATTAGACTGTTGTTCAGGTCGAATGAGCTATCTGTATTTCCTCTCGACTATGATCGATTAAGATGCTTTATACTTCCCGAGCAGGATCAATCGAGATAATCCTGGGCCATTCAAGCCAACAATTACAACCTTGAGCTAGTATCTTCCAATAGCTTGATCATGTTAGTCCTTGTGAACATTTCTGACTATCTATACTTGATCCACTTGTGAATTGATACTTGATTGCCTATATCCGACTTGTTCTTATTATTGTTGTTAATTAATGATTTGTTGGGTGATCTTTCCCCAATAGATCCCTATTATCTATATTATGAATATTCCTTACTAAGTCCTTTGGCTTTGGACTTACCCCCCTTCCCCATTTCTTTTATATTTTCTCAGATACGATTGAATGATAGGCTTCGACTTCTAATCAAATCAGCAAGTATACTTTTATACTAGAACAGCCATCTATATCTTCTTGTGGGCCTTATGTATGTTGCACTTTATCTTTAGAGATGATGTGATATGACAAAAATGTTAAGGATGTTTTTGGGATTCTTAATATATCCGTGTACCTCTGAAGAATAGTTTTTGGCTATGAATATTGCTGATTATGGTATCAATTTAAGACGTAAATTTCACTGCTTGATTTTTTAGGATGTTGAAGGAAATTTTGGGCCTAGTATTCTTGTTACAGATTTTCATATAAGATTGTTCGGAATGGATCCTTGGCTTAGGTGTTGTCCCAAAAAGGGCACTACAGTTGCTTAACTTTTTTTCCTTATGATATTTCCATTCTTGATGCATTTTAACTTTTTCACTAGCATTTCAATCACTTTGAAAGAACCATTATAAGAGGGTATTACAAGCTAGACCATGTAAGAGACCATGCAAAAGAATCAACTATAAGTCTTTGGAAACTTTAGAGTGATTGTGCTAATTAAACATAGAAATAGTTGTTTAATTAGTGACTTAATTCTAAACATCTTTTCTGCATTATATACATATACATATATAGATTAGGTAAAAAGGAAAAGAAAAAACCATTCACACACATATATCTCCATTCCTAAGGATAATATCAAGCTTGGGGGTATTATTTTCCCTACAACACATCTATGGACACATACACATCCAAAAGTTGCATGGTTGGAGGTGAAGGTGTTAGAATTAAACTAGATTTGTGAAACCCATCGCATAAAACAGAACAACCATCATGTTAAATCATCAAAAAATAATTTAGATATGGAAGCATACCTGGATTCATGAATACTAATGAAATCTTTTGAGTCTTGTGATTATTGATCTTCAAATTAGTGTGTATGAATTTTGAGAAAAGTTATTCTCTCTTTTCAAATGATGGAATGTCAAAAACGAATCATACACATAATTTGCAGACCATAACCCTAATATAACTATATGTCTTTTCTTTATTTCTAATTTAGCCCATCATAAAATTACATATTACAAATTAGAGTATCCAAACACATAAGCCCATACTTTCTAAGGCAACTTAGGCCCACATAATAATTAGATCACTTTAATTTGGGGGAAGCCTTTTTAAGATAGCAACTTATAACCATCATTGTTGTTGTTGTTGTTGTTGTTGTTGTTGTTGTTGTTGTTACATATTAAAGTCCAAAATCTAAGAATCTCCCACTTGTACTACATATATATATATATACACACACATCACCTTATTATTGTATGCCAAAATATAACTTTATGAGCTAAAAACTTTGCTACCATAGTAGGGATTATGTTTAAACAATCCCAACCATTGATTATGTCAACATAGAACCAAAGCGATTTTCACTACATCTATTGAAACTAAATCCATTCCTAATCACGTATATCAACATAACTAAATGACACAAATCTAGTATGGATGTGTAGCATGGAAATAACATGTGATGTGATCTAAACACACCTATTTCCAATTGGTTCACTTTAAACTTTAGCAAGATCAAACCATACCAAAATTAAAGTATGGATAAACCAAAAGAAATTTGCAAAAAATAAACTTAAAATATCACAAACTAAAATAATTGAAAAAGTTTCTATACAGAAAAGCATTTTGAATGACAGCCATATGAGCAATATGCTCATGTAAGACTTTAGGTGGTAATCCCAAGCAAATCTACAACCATGGAGTTTGTGCCAATATGCTCTATAGATAGTTGACCACTCTGAACTCTTTCTTTAATAACTAGAAACTTAATGTCTATATGCTTTGACTTTGTCATGCTGCTATTGTTGTTGGAATATAAGATTGCTGACTTATTGTTACAAAATAACTTAAGTAGACTTTTAATTATATTCGCAATTCGCAACCCAATGATAAAATTCTGCAGTAATATTCCATGATTAGATCTTCATAACATGCTATAAACTTAGGTGTCATCGTAGAAGGAGCTATAAATGTCTACTTAGCACTCTTTACAAGAAATAGCTCCCTCAACAAATAGATAGATATAGCCCAACATAAATTTCATACTATCTTGGCATCCGACAAAGTCAGAGTTTAAATACCTAATGATCTTTAATGTATCTAACCTTTTGTATGTGAGCATGTAATGTTTTGTTCTTGTAGATACAGCATGACCTATTTGGTTTCTTTCCATTGATCCATTCTTAGATTACTTAAATATGCCTAATATTCCAACAATATATGCAATATTAGAACACGTACAAACTTAAGCATACATTAGATTCTCTATTGCTAAAGCATAAGGAATCTTTTGCATTTTCTTCTTCTAAAAAGTATTCTTAGGACATTGATTGAGACTAAACTTGTCTTCTTTAGCTACGGGTAATTACTGTTGGAATAGTGCCCCACAATTAATTAGATTATCACTTGTGATATAATCTTGACTGAATGATATCCATATACAATAGCCATCTTCATTTTATACTTGTTTTGCTTTATTAGCATTTGGTTGAAGTCCCTTGATCACACATGACTAAGAGACTTGGTTGCACTCTAGGAGGTGATCATGAAATAAGTTTTAGACGATCGTGAGCTTAAAATATTCCAAATCATAGAATCTTATAAGACAGGGCATTTAAAATTAAGATAGACTTGCACTAACATTGCATAAATCTAAAGAGCTGGATATTAATCCATTTCATAAGCAACCCATGTTAGACATGGGTACATGTTAGTAGGTGCTTGTTAGAGAACAAGTTCACTAAAGGCCTACTCAGAGAATCCACTAGATAGCCATAGTGGCAAGTCAATAGTGGTAAGTTCTCCAGCTTACAATATTGTATATAATTAGTCCTTAGATCTGAGAATCTATGGTAACCTTGTGTTTAGGTCCTCATACATTGACTGTTCCTTGACCACTTAATGGATTATTCAAGTTATTATTCAAGTTGAGATTAGGTGTGAGCTACTTAGACATGGTGGTTTGTAAGATCTAAGATGGGATCTGTCTCTTCATTGTTGTGAAGAACGAGTGCATTCCTATGTATTCTATAATGATCAATTCCAAGGAGTCCTTGCACAAGGAAATATGACAATTCAAAGAAGAAATTTTCCAAAGATGAGGTCAAAAATTGAAATCGAACATTGAGAATAGAAACTTATCAAAGCTTTTAGAAAGCCAATAAATATCTTGTCCTAGGCCTCTTTCAGGACATAGAAGATAGAAAGACCGTATTTGCACCATAAACATAGAGCTAGAATAGTTCACCAAAAGCATATTCATTTTGACCAACTAGTTGGGCTCCATGAGCTTAAGGCTAGCTATTGATCGTGGAGATTAGGTACCTTTTAATTAATAGAGATTAATATAAGTTGTTAATTTAGAAGAGTTTAAACTAATGCGAATATTTCAATATTCAAAATATCAAAATTATCATGAGCCCGTGTCCAATGAATGAGAGAACTTAAAGGGCCACACATAAAAGCCTAAAGGAAGTTCTATTTGATAGAAGGAATTTTCTAAAAGTTAGAAAATTCAATGTAACTGTTTTTGCATGGATAAATCAATTGGCTAAATTTTAGTCATTTTGCATTGATTGATTTAATTGTTAAATTGATCAAAATAATTTAAGAAGTTAAATTAGACCAATTAAATTAAGGAGTTAATTTAATTAGTGCCATATGACAATTATGTAGGTTTATGTAGCACTAGAATCCAAATATTTTTAAAAATACTAAATAAACTAGACCACAAAACTCCAAAAGAATCTAGCCATGCATATGATTCATATTTAGAAGACAAAAATACCTAGGTGAAAATAGAAAATTCGAAGAGCAAGAAAACTCTCTTCAACCATCAAACAGGCTTTTTACCTGCACAACAAAATCACCACTAATTTTCCCCAAGATGGACTCCTCCATTTTGGGTGAAATTTTTACTTGAACTCATAAAGCCTTTGAAGATTCTTTAGTCCAAATTTCAGGCTGATTGGAACTCCAGAGGTACTCTCAGTAGAAGCAAAAACCAGCTGCCAAAAACAACTTCAATCAAAAGCAAAAAGCAACTAAATTAGATTGCCTCTAATGCAAACATCCACACACCAAATCGATGGCCTATTCTATAGAAAGGATAGAAAATCTATAGAGAATTATGGGAGGAAGGCTGGGAATATTCTGGTGGAAGGCGAAAGGGGAAGGAGAGAGTGATGGGAGGCTAAAAACTTAGATTCCCAATATGCAACATTCTTGGGAGAAAATCACACAAAATGTGCACACCTCACACACATCTGGTCAGCCACTCTACTATATCTACATATAGGAGTGGTCACACACCTCCACAAGGAGATGATACCAAGTGTCCCTTGTTTAGGTGGTCACTAACTTTGTGATTAGTGAATTTAATTGAAGCACAACTTTCATCTAATGAAATGTTTTACAATTAAATTCTAATTTTTATTAAATGAGCCTTTCATTTAATAATTCTCCCAAAAATTATCTCCCCAACCTAATTAAATTAAATACTTTAATTTAATTAATAATTATTTTACTTAACTCATAAATCAAAACGCTTAACATTTTAAGCTAGTCAAAATTAACTCAACCCTTAAATTAATTTTGATCAATTGATAGTCATGTGACATCAATTAATTAACCTTTAATCAATTGATCTTAATTTAATTCTTAAATTAATTTGACCAATTTAACAATTAAATTGATCAAGCCAAAATGACTACAATTTTGCTTCCTCTAAAAAATGGTCATGAATTTTCTAACTCTTAGAAAATTGTTCGTCCTTCAATAGACCATGTCATTAGCTTTTCTATGTGACCCATTAGGTTTTACCATTCATTGGACACGGGCTCACAACTCCTTGTGACTTTTGGAATATTAAATATTCACTTTAGTTTAAACTCCTTTAAACTAAGCGACTCAATTCAATTAATCTTATTAATTGAAAAGTACTCAATCTCCATAGTCGATGTCCAACATCAAGCCCATGGAGCCCAAATAATTGGCCAAAATGAATGCTCTTGAAGAGCCATTCTAGTATTACGCATTCTATACAAATACGGTCCTTCTGTCTACTATCTTCCGAAAGAGGCCTAGGATAAAATATTTGTCGACTCTCTAATAGTTTCAATACTATGTTTCTATTCATAATGTTCGATTCCTTATGTGACCTCATCTTTGGAAATACCTTCCCAAATTGTCACATCACCTTGCACAAGGATTTCTTGGAATCAATCATTATAGAACATATAAAAGATACACTCGTCCTTCACAAAGACGAGGAGTTGGATTCCTTCTTGGATCTCACAAACCTCCATACCAAGTAGATCACACCTAATCTCCATCTAAAAGACCCACTAAGTGTTTAAGGAAAATTCAAAGCATGAGGACTAGCACAAGGTTATCATGGACCCTCAAGTTAGAGGACTAATAATATACACTAGTATAAATAGAAGAACTAGTCACTACCGACTTGCCACTATAGCTATCTAGTGGATTATTCAGTGGGTCTTCAGTGCCTTGTTCTCTAACAAGCACCCATTAACATGTACTCGTATCTCATACAATTGCTCATGGAAAAGAGCAATCTCCAACCTTTGGATTTATACATCGTTAGTGCAAGTTTATCCATATCTTAGATGCTCTATGTCATAAAATCCTATGACTTGGAAAATTTAAGAGCACGACTGTGTGAGACTTATTCCATGGTCACCAAACTAAGTCTTGTAGTCATAGGTGATCTAAAGGCTTCATCCAAATGCTAGTGAAGTGAAACAACGCATAAGATGAAGACGGTCATATAAAGAATATCATTCAGTTAAGATTGTGCCATAAGTGAAATAGTTTACAAGGCAAATCTCATTGGCTTGTAGGGCACTATTCCAATAAATTAATTAGTCAAATTAACTTAAGGAATTAAATTAGCACCTTTTAACTTAAAGTGTTAAGTCAAATGACTTAAGAAGTTAAAACAAGACCAATTAATTAAATTAAAGAGTTAATTTAATTAAGGTAGGGAATCATATTTGGAGAAAAATTCAAATGAAGGAGTTCATTTGAGGTGCATTTAGAATTAATTCAGATAACATTTCATGAGATGAAATGAAGATTCTAAATTAAATTCAAATACCTGTGAAATTCACATTTCACATGCAAATGGGTTGCCTAGTAGGTAACACACCTCATAGAGGGTTTGATGCAAGTTAAACACACCTCATGGAAGGTGTGATGCCAACTATCATCACACTTCCAACTCTATAAATAGAAGAGGTGGCTGACCACGTGCTAGAATTCATGCTAAGATTTTATTTTTCCATCCAAAAGTGTGACCCACTTATGTGTTGAAGTTTCACACATTCCTTGCCTTCCTCTCCACAAATTTCAGCCTTCTCTCTTCTTCTTCCTTTAGTGATCTAGTTTATTAATGGAAGATTAGAGTTTACCTTGGGTGTGTAGATCATAACATTAGAGGCTTCATGATTGGAGAGCTTTACTCTTGTAGATCTACTGTAGTACAAAAATTTTGGAAGTTGTTTTAGTGGCCTTGATGATTTTTGTTTTTGTTAATATATTTACTGGATATCTTCAAAGGTGTTATAGTGTTTCTATCCAAACTTCAGCTCAATCAAAGGTGATTTGCTTCAGCAATTGTTGTTGGTTCTCTACTATGCTAAGATTGAGAGTGTTCATCTTGTCATTATTTTCTACCTTAGATTTAAGCGATCAAAGTATTTTTCTACAATCAAATCCATCTTGATAGCATGATTAGATCCTTGGATGATGTAGCACCCCCATTCGAGATAACCCTTAGCTGAGGAACCGCTCAATTCAATCTTAGTTCATAACCCATAAACAAATAACAAGCCTATAACAAACTTTTCAGAACTTATCAAAAATAACAGTGAGTTTCAACTTAAACAAACCTCCACAAACACTATATACGAGCTTTAGATGACCCGTAACGTATAACATAGGTACTAAATACTTACCATAATTAGTTACAAAATATTCATCATACAGCATTATACGCATACTATAGATATCAATTCAACCCTATATACCACAACATCTCTAAGTACAAGGTTGACATACAAGTAAACCCATGTATATACATAAAACACCTGTTCCACTACAAAACATAATTTTCTCTGGTTCAAGCCAGAAGTCCACATCCATCACTTAACCCTATCTGAGAAAAAGAAAGATAAAACAGGAGGGCAAGTCTAAAAGATTTAGTGAGGGATACTCATAACCATAAGTGGTAGGGGTTTATCGAGGAAGAACCAACTCAATAGATCATAAATTAATAATCAAATAAGAACATAGTAGGATACAGGTAATCAAGAATCAGTTTAAAATAGATCATATTACAGACAATTAGAAACTAGTGACAGGCATTAACAAATTCAAGGTTATTAGTAAGTTCTAGCTCGGGAGTTGTCACTATTAGCTCAAATGGCCCAGGATAGTCTCAATTGAATCAATTCGGGAAAAATGGTCCATCTCAACCAAATCAGTTCAAGAGAAAATACAAATCGCTCGTTCGACCTGGACAATAGCCCAATTTAGACCAAGAAACTTAACCATTCTTGTTGCTCCATGAGTAGAATACAAACAACCAGACTATAGTTAGAATACGAATTAAAGAAGAACAAACTTATCAAATTTTTCTTATATCATTAGTACTAACTTACGGCTTATCCCAAGCGCCTAGCAAGGATTAACATCCCATTATTTAACTAATAATTTAAGGCTTACAACTTATCCCATAAATACAATAGAGATTAACATCCCATTATTTAACTAAGAGTTTAGGGCTTACAACTTATCCCATGCATACAAAAGACCCGTTATTTAACCAAGAGTTTAAAGCTTATAGCTTGTCCCATACACCTAGCAAAAATTAGCATCTTGTTATTGAACTAAGAGTTTAGGGCTTATAAATTGTCCCATGCACCTAGTAGGGATTAACATCCCATTTTTCCCATATAGCGATTACAAACAATAACAAATAACAAAATGGATAGATAAGAGACAGTCAGATAATAGAATGGATAGATAATAGATAGATGTTCTAAGAGCTAGAAAAGATAGGGTTCAAAGTTAATATCAAGGCATAACTCTCACAAAGGTGTACACATCTATAAACAAACATGCGGTGAGATCTCAAATAATTCACAAATTTTAATAAATACGATATAGTTATAGTACAGAAATAGAAACCCTTACATGGGATTTATTTTTGAAATAAATAACAGAAGGGTTCAATCAATGTAAGTACCAAAGTAGTAGGCCCTCATAGAGGCATACATGTCAATTAACAAACAACAAATGTGATCCCAAGCAATTTATAGATTTCAATAAGCACAAGCAGTACAGTTTGTAAACATGTCTAAACCTCACAGGGGTTTATCACAATAATAAATAGGTGTAAGAAAGTGCTAAATTGGCAGACCTTTATCTCCATAACCTCATAAATACAATCCCAATCAGTAGTTTATTGGTTGGCGAGACCTACTTTTTCTTCACCTAATCCAAAAGAACAAGTCCATTGTCAAGATCCTCATTTGACCTTATAATCACAATTATACAAATAACAATCTAAAATTGATACTTAATCAACTAAATTGATAGCCTCGATAAAGACACGTTAATAACCTTGGTCCCTATAAAGGAATATAATTGAGTCCTTGATTACCAAATAACCTTGTGACAATATGCCAAATCAACAATAACAATCCAATTATTCTTAACAACCCAATTTTATCACTTTAGGTCTCAAATCCTCAAAATTAGGGTTCTCACTTATTAAACTTAATTAACCAAAGACACCATGTAATATAATATATCCAGGTCCACCAGGCACATGTATATATCCATGCATGGTGCATATATCTAAGTCCTATATCAAATCCTTCATTTTTCTTCAAATAATACAAAATTCAGCAAAGAAATAAATGGTACAAAATATATTAATTCTAACTTTGGTCATTACCCAATATTTGCTTAACTAGGCTTCAAAATCACGAACCAAGGACACCACCACAATCAACGCAATGAGAAGAACATTCTATTCTAACACCACATCATTGGCCACTATTTGTTGCTACCAAAGATGGTCAACACCACCACTAATATGTGCCTTTTAGCTCAACAAACACAATGCCTAGGTTAATTTCACATTTCACCATCGGGAAAGCCTTCAGTCATTGCTTCTAAGTTACTAGGTCTCAACTTGCCACCGCATTAAATTCTCTTCCATCATCGACCCAATTGGAATATTGAAAGCACCAATATACTCCTTAAGCTAAACCCATCAGGAAATGCCACCTAAACTGAAGTTTTAGCCACTGGTGATGTTGTGACCACCACGTCCACCGTGCCTATGAATTCAAGCTCAATTTTTGGCAATTCCATCGATGCGTTTTGAAAGAAAATATTACCAATGCATTCTTTATATTGAGAGAAAAAGGTTGGTATATAATATGCTAGGTTTCACCATTCACCAGAGTTGGTTGCTAGTGAAGATAGAGATGGTTGCATGTGAAAAATGAAGAAAAGATGAGGGGAAATGCTATATATATCTACTTTCTAAAAATTAGAATTTAAACCCCAAAAATTGTGCTTAGGTTTCAATTGAATCCTCTAAGATTTTCACAAACATCAATTCAGTCCCTAGACTATGTTACTGCCTAAAATTGGCCTATTAAACCAAAAATGTTTCCACGCAAACCCCCTAACTTTCCAAAGATTGCTCAATTAAGTTTTTTCAATTTGCAATTCAACCCTAAAACTTCTAATTTTCTTACAACTAAGTTCTTTTCATTTATTTTTCAAGCCCTAAAATCCAACCAACCAATATTTTAATTTCTAAATCCTTGTTTTCTCAAAATAAAAAATTTTAATGGTGTTATATATAAAGTGTAGTCAAGTTTTTATTTAGCTATGTTTACTTTCTAACTTGGATCATTGTGCTACACTTTACTTCAAGTGGTATCGGAGCCTAATTCATGTGATGAATTGATCTAGAACACCAAATATTTGATTTAATTGATGGATTTGAGTGTTTGTTTAATGTTGCTTGTGGCTCCTTTGATGATAAATTGAATTATACTAATATGTGTTTTAAGTGTTAATTCATATATTAGTATGTTTTTTGATTCATGGAAGATAATGTTAAATTTTGATTTAGCTTTTGATGATGTTATATATTGATATAGCATGTTTAATTTGACTGTAAGATATTTTGGTCATTTTTGGATCCAATAGGATTGGAGTTAATTGAAGATTTTTGAAGAATGTTGATTCTTACTTGAACTTGATTTTTGAAACATGTTTAAGCACTTGAATTTCCACTTTTAAAAGGTGCTTTAAATCTAGAAAATTTTCTAATATGTGTGATTTAGTGTTATGGAGGTGCCCACAATTTTTTAGTGCACAAAACTAGACCAAATAAGGCCTTGACTCGGTCTTTAAGCCAAAAACAGGGTAGTTGTCGCCGCTAGCCGAGCAATGGGAGTGGTATGCAAGCACTTGCCACATGGCCATGTGGCTTAATTGGGCAACAATAGTTGTCTGTGACTTAAATGGGCTTTGAGGCTCAGTTTGGGTTGTTTTTGTGCTCAAAATTGAACTAAATCATCCTAATTAGATGCACAAGTGTTGTGCAAGATCTCAAAATTATGTTTGCCATTTTTTATTACTTTTAAAATTTTGTCCAAGGTAATCTTCAATTTGGTGCAAAAATGGGAAGCATAAGTATTATGCTTATTTTTTCCCAATTAGTTAATTGTTTATGAGATTAGCATTTAATTGTGTGATTAAATGTCAATTTTTATTTATTATTCATTTAATTATTGAATGGATGATGAATAAATGGAGATGAACATGTGCCTTTAATATTGATTTTATTTATTTCAAGTTGTTGAAAAGGGTTGTACTAAAGTGAGGCTTGTAGGCATCTTAATTTCTATCTTGTGAATGTTATGAGAGTAGAATCATTAAGAGTAAGGATTTCTTATCTCATGTAATTGTTGCAAGGAGATAAACATACCATTGGAGACATGAAGACCCATGAATGTATGAGATACATTTATGTAATAGTTAGATTTAATCAATCCACTTAAAATCAACTAAGTAGTGCACCTATAACTCTAAAGTGCTTTACTTGGTTAAGGCTCATGTTCACCTCACCCTAGGAGCATGCTAGGCACATTTACTTATTTATGCTTTTTCATATCCTATTAATGTATGAGATGCATAATTAGGATATAGAAAACCTAAATAAGAGGATTAAAATTGATGAGATTTTTGCAAGCAAAAAAATCTCTCCACTTAGAAGAGTTTAAGTGCTTCCAAATATTAAGTCAAAATGGATACAAATTAAAAAGAGTTTTAATTAATCTATAACTTTTACCAATAGTATATGGCATGACAAATCGACCACATTTGTGTGATGTCTAATGGGTTGTAGGTCACACTTATGGTGGAAAGCTGTGATCACATACTCAACATTTGATGCAAATTTGATATGACACTTTCCATACATTGTCTCATGAGTTATGGAATCACATGGTGTGGTTTGGAATCAAAGCTTGATTGGTAGGTCTAACTTAACACCTAATAGTATAGATGTCACACGAGTCATGGGTCTACATAAAAATGAGGCAAAATATATCAAAGATTCCATAAAGATAAAATTAGCAAAACTTGCTTACCTTAGGATTATTTGTGGATGTATCATGAGTCGTGGGGCTACTACAAGTCCTTTTGGTCTTGATTCTCAATAGGAAGTAACATTTCTCAGATTCTTCTAGAGGGTGATGAATTTGAAAATTAATGGGAGCAAAAAATGCTTGAAAGTCCATAAACTTGTTTTCAATATCAATATTCAATCATCTGCTTATACTCCTTTTTTTCACCTTTTGTAAATTTATGTAATCTCAAAATCAAAATGGCCAAGAATCCACTCAATATTATTTTGGAAACTAATAAACTCACCAAGCTTAACTTCCATGATTTTCTTAGAAACCTCAAAATTATTCTTGATTCCGAAAAGAGGACTTATGTGCTTAACCAAAGTCTACTGGACACCATTGGCGAAGATGCCTACAATGAGGCACGTGAAACAATCACAAACTAGGTAGATAATGATCTACAAACACGATGGCTCATGATGGCTTCTATATCTAATGAGCTCCAAAAGTTTTTGAAGCACATGAAAACTGCTCACGAGATTTACTTGTACTTACAAGAGTTGTATGGCGTGCGAACAAAACATGAAAAGTTCTCATTGTCTAAAGAGCATTTTTGGACTAAAATGAATGATGGTTCAAGTACCCATGACCATGGCCTTAAAATGTTCGATCTCATTAAAAATCCTGGTCAATTGGATGTAGTCATAGATAATAAGCTCTATGTGGAATTGATCCTTCAGTCATTGTCTCGCTCATTTGATTGATTCATTATGAACTTCAACATGTCGTAGCAATAAGTAACAATTAATGAGTTGATTAATGTGTTTGTGACCACCAAGAAAACACTGAAGAAAGACAAGCTTTTTATACTTGCTTCCTCCTCCAAGTCTAAGGGCCTTAAAAGTACTAGAAAATGAGGTAAAAAGAAAAAGAGTTCTTCCTCTAAGGGACAGCAACCCTTGAAAGGTTCAAAGAGAGTCAAGAAAAGAAAGGGGCTAAAGCTAACCCTACTTGTTTCTATTGTGATGAGAAAGGCCATTGGAAGAGAAATTGCAAAGAGTACCTTGCAACCCTTAGGAAGGGTATGTACTTTATTAAAGTACACGTAACGATAAATTCTTCCTTGTGGATATTTGATACCGCATGTGGTTCTCACCTTCGTAATTCATTACAGAGAATGGAAAGAAAAATAAGTCTTAATGATAGGGATATAATCTTACATCTAGGCATTTGAGCAAAAGTTGTAGCCATAGTTGAAGGCATTATCAAATTAGACTTAGGGAATTCCTACAATATACTTGATCCTTGCTATTATGTACTCAATCTTGTTAAGAATATTATGAAAACAAGTAAAGCACTAGGATCTAATTACATAAACTTCAAAAGCATGAAATTAACTAATTCTTACAAGCATTACAAGGATCAAATCATGCTGGAAATTTAGATTTGGTGAGAGCATTACCTTGAAAAGAAAAATTCAAGGAGAGACTTGAGAACTCTTCACAATTCCATAAACTGTCTACAATTGGCACAATTGGAAGAGTGCGAAAATCGTCAAATCAAAACTCCTCCAAAAATTTCTAGAAAACCAATGGAGCATCTCAACACCATGAAGAAATCTTTGTAAAAATTTAGGATCGAAAAGATTTTTGGAACTCCATGGAGAAATTCATCAAATCAAACTCTGTGCAAGTAAATCTCCAAAATAAGCAAACTCTCTAATTTGCCTCTATTGTTATAATCCACACACCAATTAGATCTTCCAAAATCTCCAATATATAAGCTAGAATAAGAAAGGAGATTTGAAGTAATGGAGGCCAATTTTAGGCAGGAAAAAAGAAGAGGAGAGCAAAGCTTTCAACACATGAATGTAATGCTTGCAAGGGATTTTTGGAGGGAAATTGCAAAGAATCTAATTCTTCACAAATGGCGTGATAGTATGGCCAATCCTCTATCTATATCTATATATAGATGATGAATGGTGCAATTCCAAGATGGCATCACACATTCCATGAGGAGGGGCTGCCAAGTGGGGTGCCAAGGTGATAAATTAAATTCAAATCTTATTTGAATTTCATGTGCATTTTAATTACATTTAAAATCCAATTCCAAATTACTGAAGATGCTAATTAAAATGAATTCTTCATTTGAATTTTCCCTCCAAAAGCCATTCTTCCCTTCAATTAAATTAAACTCCTTAATTTAATTAATTATTCTTTGATTTAACTTTTTAAGTCAAACTAACTTAACTCTCTAAACTCAATTTGTTAACCTTACTATTAAAGTTAATTTGACCAATTGGTGGTCAGTTTTGCACCAAATAATTAACTCCTTAATTATTGATCTAATTTAACTAATTAAATTAATTGATTAATTTAACACTTAAATTAATCAAGCTAAAAATGACCTTCAAAATTAGCACCATAAAATCAATCTATTAGGAATTGATTTCCTAACACTTAGAAAATTTTCTCCGTCAATTAGGAGGCTAATTGGATTTTGTGTGTGACCCAATAGGTTCTTCCATTCATTGAACATGGGCTTACAACTCTTTGTGACTTTTGAATATTTTATATTCATTTTAGTTTAAAATTCCTTTTAAACTAATTGACTCAATTCAATTAATCTCATTAATTGAAGAATACCCAATCTCTATCGTTGATGTCCAACCTCAAGCCTATAGAGCCCAATTAATTAGCTGAAATGAATATTCTAGAGAACCATCATCACTCTACGCATACCATGCAAATATGGTCCTTCTGTCTCCTATCTCCCAAAAGAGATCTAGGGCAAGATATTTGTCGGCTCCCTAATAACCTCAATACTATGTCTCTATTCTTAATGTTCGATCTCGTTATGTGACCTCATCATTGAAAACATTCTTTTCCAAATTATCATACCACTTTGTGCGAGGATTTTTGGGAATGGATCACTATAGAATACATAGGAGATGTGAGGAGTCAGATTCTATCTTGGATCTCACAAACTTTCATGCCAAGTAACTCATACACAATCTCAACCCAAAAGACCTACTTGGTGGTTAAGAAAGAGTTAAAGAATGAGGACTAAACACAAGGTTACCATGGATCCTCAGGTCAAAGGACTAATAATATGTACTAACGTAAGCAGAAGAACTAGCTACTACCAACTTGCCACTATGGCTATCTAATAAATTCTTTAGTAGGTCTTCAATGCCTTATTCTCTAACAAGCACTACTAACATGCACCCATATCTCATACAGTTGCTCATGAAATGGAACGCTCTCCAACTTTTGGATTTATGCATCATTAGTACAAATCTATCCAAATTTTAGATGTCCTGTCTCAAAAGATCTTATAACTTGGAAGATTTAAGATTACGATTATGTGAGACTTATTCCATGGTCACCAAACCAAGTTGCACATTCTTAGGTGGTTTAAGGGCTTCATTCAAATGCAAGTGAAGTGAAATAAAGCATAAGATGAAGATGGTTATATAAAGAATATCATTCAATCAAGATTAGTTTACAATGAAATAATATTTGCAAGGCCAATCTCATTGGCTTGCAGGGTACTATTCTAATAAATTATTTCTATTCCCTTTTTGGATAATGAAGAATATGATTTTTCTATATCTAATGGGAGTTTGAAGGTATTAAAGAATGATTCTTTAATTGCACAAGGTACATTATACAATGGACCATATATTTTGGATTCTCAACCATCACTATTGCACATTCAACAAAGTAAAAGAAAATTATATAACCAAGAAGATGCCACTTTGTGGTGTGCAAAACTTAGACATATTTCCAAGAATAGGATGAACAAGTTAGAAGCCGTTAAATCACTAAATGTTAGTGGCATAGAGGATCTTCCTATTTGTGAGTTTTGTTTAAAGGAAAAAATGACCAATGCTTCTTTTATAGGACAAATGAAATAAATCACAAGTTCTTTGAATTTGATCTATATAGATGTTTATAGGCCACTAACAGTTAGTGCAAGAGAAAGTTGTTCATACTTTATCACCTTCTCTAATAATCATACTCAATTCGAACATGTATATCTTATGAAGTACAATTCTGAAGCCTTTGAAAAGTTCAAAAAGTATAGAAATGAGTAAAAAAGCAATTAGGACTAAGTATTAAAGCTCTTTAATCAAATCAAGGGAGTGAATACTTAAGTACTGAATTCATGGATTATCTAAAAGAAAATGGATTCTCTCTTAATAAACTCTACGTCGGCATATCCCAACACAATGGAATAGCTAAGAAGCAAAACCGTACCTTGTTGGACATGGTATATTCCATGATGAGTTTCACTGATATACTTATATCCTTTTGGGGATTTGTAGTAACAATGGTAGTAAGGCTAAGAAATATATTACCCTCAAAGTTGGTGCCAAAGACACTGTATGAGATATGGCATGGTAAAGCACCTTCTAATTCTTTTTTGAGAGTTTAAAGGTCTCCCGCAACATTAAGCAGCTAGCAAGAGACAAGTTGGATACAAGATCTACCTTGTTCAAGTTTGAGGGACAGCCAAGAGTGTTTTTAGGTTATAACTTCTATAATCCCTTGGAACAAAAAGTTTTTTTTTCAAGGAACACCATCTTTTTGGAAAAGGAATTTCTATTAGATAGAAATGGTGTTGTAGTTGAACTTAATGAAGTTCAAGATGGTCAAAAAATCCCACAAGTGATAGAAATAAGTGAACACCAAGAGCCTTGCACACAATCTCTAAGAAGGTTGAAACGAATCAAGAAGCAACCTGAAAGATTCAGATTCCTTCATGAGACAGGCCAATTAGATAATGATCCAAAAACTTATAAGGAAGCTATGTTGGACAAAGATTTAGGGCATTAGCTTGATGCCATGAAATCCAAAACAAATTCCATGTATTCCAATAAAGTATAGACTTTAGTAGATCCATTAGGGGTTATTGCACCCATTAGTTGTAAATGGATCTATAAGTGAACGTTAGGAGTCAAAGGAGAGGTAATGACCTTTAAGGTATGACTAGTGACAAAGAATTATACTCAAAAACCCATTATTGATTTCAAGGAAACCTTTTCACCGGTTGCGATGCCTAAGTCCATTAGGATTTTACTTACCATAGCTGCATATTATGACTATGAGATATGGCAAATGAATGTGAAAACTACTTTCTTTAATGGAAATATTGTACAAGAAAGATGCATAAAGCAACCACAAGGTTTTACATTCAAAGGGAGTAAGCAAAAGGTTTGCAAACTTCAGAAGTCTAATTATGGACTCAAAAAGGTATCCCAAAGTTGGAACATACATTTTGATAAGATAATTAAATCATTTGGCTTATCAAAAATGTGTATGAATCTTGTGTGCATGAGAAGGCATTTAAGGATAGCGTATAGTTTATTGTACTTTATGTCAATAACAGTCCTTTCATTGCAAATGAGAGAGAAATGTTAAAGTGTACTAAAGTATAATTATCTACACAATTCTCCATGAAGGATTTAGGAGAAGCATCCTATGCATTAGAAATACATATCTATAAAGATAAATCGAGAAGGATGCTAGTGCTTTTCCAAACACCATACATTGACAAGATAATAAAGAGGTTTAATATAGAAGAATCCAAGAAGAGATTCATCCCTATGGGATGCGGGTTTTGTTTTTCTAGTCTATAGTCTCTAAGACTAACGATGAGAGATATAAAATGTACCACATACCTTATACGTCCAGTATAGAGAGTATAATGTATGTTATTCAATGTACAAGGCTAAATGTAGCACACGCTACAAATATTATGAGCCACTTTCAATCTGACCACAGTGAATGTCACTCGAAAGCTGTTAAAGAAATCCTTAAGTACTTGAGAATGACTGAAGGCTTATTTTTAGTGTATGGCAATGGAGAATTGAAACTCAAGGGGTTTTCGGATTTTAGTTTTGAATCCAATGTAAATGACCTAAAATCCATTTTTAGATTTATATTATGCCTCAATGGTGGCATGGTGAGTTGGAAAAGTTCCATACAAGACACTATGGCTGCAAAGGCAAAATTTATTGTAGCTTCAAAAGCTACAAAGAAGGTGTTTAGATGAAAAACCTCATTCAAGAGTTGGATGTAGTGCTTGTAATTGTCTTCTGTAACAATAACGGAGCAGTTGCGCAAGCTAAAGAGCTAAGATCACATCAGCACTCCAAGCAAATTTTGAGACAATATCATTTTATCCGTGAGATCATTGATAGAGATAACATTTGAGTGGAGTGGGTAGCCTCAAAAGAGAATATAGTAAATCTATTAACTAAACCCCTAATGCAAAAGGTCTTTGAAGGACATCTTAGGAAAATAGATCTTAAGACTATAGGGAATTGGCTTCAAGGCAAATGGAAGATTGTTGTAATAGTGCCCCACAGCCAATTAGATTAGCATATAAACTATTTCACTTGTGATACAATTTTGATTGAATGATATTGATATACAATGGCTATCTTCATCTTACGCTTATTTTACTTCACTAGCATATTTGGTTGAAGCCTCAAGATCATACATGACTAAAGCACTTGGTTGCACCCTGGGAGTTGATCATGAAATAAGTTTTACATGGTCATGATCTTAAAACATTTCAAGTCATAGAATCATAGGGATAAGGGATCTAAGATTCAAATAGACTTGCACTAGTGATGCATAAATCTAAGGAGTTAGATATTGATCTATTTCATAAGCATTCCATGTTACACATGGGTGCATGTTAGTATGTGTTTATTAGAGAACAAGTTTACTGAATACCCACTTAGAGAATCCACTAGATAGCCATGATGGCAAATCGATAATAGGAAGTTCTATAGCTTACGATAGTGCATATAATTACTCCTTAGACCTAAGGATCCATAGTAACCTTATATTTAGGTCATCATACCTTGATTCTTTCTTAACCACTTAGCAGGTCATCCAGGTTGAGATTAGGTGTGAGCTACTTAGATATGAAGGTTTGTGAGATCCAAGATGGGATCCATCTTCTCATCATTGCGAAGGGCAAGTACATCTTCTATGTATTCTATAATAATCAATTACAATGAGTCCTTGCACAAAGGATTATAACAATTTGAAAAATGAGTTTTCCAAAGATAAGGTCATATACCGAAATTGAACATTGAGAATAGAAGCATAGTTATCAAAGCTAATAAGGAGCCAACAAATATCTTGTCTTAGGCCTCTTTCAAGAGATAAGAGACGGAAGGACCATATTTGCATCGAAGCGTAGAGCTAGAATGGTTCACTAAGATCATATTCATTTCCACTAATTAATTGGACTCTATGGGCTTGAGGCTAGACATTGACCATGGAGATTGAATGCACTTCAATCAATAGACATTAATTGAATGAGTTATTAGTTTAAAGGAGTTTAAACTAATATGAATATTTTAATATTCAAAATATCACAATTGTTGTGGGCCCATATCCAATAAATGGAAAAACCTAATGGATCACACACAGAACCCTAAAGGAAGTTCTATTTGATATAAGGAATTTTCTAAGAGTTAGAA
Source organism: Jacaranda copaia (assembly GCA_014898725.1). Taxonomy (NCBI): domain Eukaryota; kingdom Viridiplantae; phylum Streptophyta; class Magnoliopsida; order Lamiales; family Bignoniaceae; genus Jacaranda; species Jacaranda copaia. The sequence continues at coordinate 149,578 of JACGDI010003803.1, read as the reverse complement.
AATTCAATGTGACCATTTTTGTAGAGATAAATTAGTTGGCAAATTTTTAGTCATTCTGGCTTGGTTGATTTAATTGTTAAATTGATCAAAATAATTTAAGGAGCTAAATTAGACCAATTAAACTAAGGAATTAATTTAATTGATGTCATATGAAAATTAATTAATCAAGTTAACTTAAGGAGTTAAGTTAACACCTTTTAGCTTAAAGAGTTAAGTTAGATAACTTAAGGAATTAAGTTAAAACCAATAAATGAAATTAAGGAGCTAATTTAAATAATGTGAGGAATCTTATTTGGAGGAAAATTCAAATGAAATAGTTCATTGGAGATGCATTTAGAATTAATTCGGATGACATTTTATGAGACGAAATGAAGATTCCAAATTAAATCCAAATACGTATGAAATTCAAATTTCACAAGTGGGTTGCCTACTTGGCAACACACCTCATGGAAGGTGTGATGCCAACTTGCATCACACCTCCAACTCTATAAATAGAAGAGGTGGCTGGCCACTTGCTAGAATTCAAGCTAAGATTCTATTTTTTTTTCTGCAAAAGTGTGATCCACTCATGTGTTGAAGTTTCAAACATTCCTCACCTTCCTCTCCACAAATTTAAACCTTCTCACTTCTTCTTTCCATAGTGATCTAGCGAATCAGTAGAAGATTGGAGCTTGCCTTGGGTGTGTGGATCATAACATTAAAGGCTTCATGATTCAAGAGCTTTGCACTTGTAGATCTACTACGGTGCAAAAAGTTTGGAAGCAGTTTTGGAGGCTTTGCTAACTTTTGCTTTTGCTAAAATTTTTACTGGAGATCTTCAAAGATGATGGGGTGTTTCTATCCAAATTTCAACTTAATCTATTCATTCATGGCATCACTCCACTATTGAGAGTTAGAACTCCATAGCTTGACCAAAGTTGATTAGGTCATCTTCCATCACTCTAATTTCAACATCATATTCTTGGAGAAATACAATATAATCATCAAAAATTACACTTCTCCTTTCTCTAGTAGATTTTCTTAATAGCATAGATTATTAAGGTTGTAGAGTTTGTTTTTCTAGAAAAACTTCTTAAACCTAAATGGGATGTTCAATAACTTTATCCTAATCCGTAGTTGAATCTTGAACAATGTTAGGTATAGAAATCTATTCCTGATCATTGTCAATAGCAGCCGAAAAAATATTGACATATTTCTCTTCAAAGACAAAGTCTTTAACTCTTTCTCTCCTCACAAACTCGACATCCTCAAAGAATTGGGCATTACTTATCTCAAAAACAGGCTCAGTAGTGGGATCATAAAATTTGTAACCCCTAGATCTTTTAGAGTATCCAATAAAATAACAACTAATAGTTCTAGAGTCCATTTCTTTTCGTTTAGCCTATAAAGCCTTATCTCAACTGGACATCCCCAAATAAGTAAATGCTTTAAACTAAGCATCTTGCCTATCTAAAGCACACAAGGGATCTTTAATGCCTCTCCCCGAAGTGATTCAAACAAAGTAGAATAACTAATCATACTCCTTGCCATGTCCTTAAGCATTTTGTTTCATCTTGCTGCAACACCATTCATGGTAGGTAAACCATACTTAGTGTACTATAGGACGATACCACATTCCTTTAAGAATGTCACAAATGGTCCTAGATTTTGTTTACCTAATCCTTCATACATGTTTTAGTACTCACCACCACAGTTAGATCTAACGCTTTTGATTCTTTTGCTAAGTTGGTTATCAACTTTAGTTTTATAGCTTTTGAACATATCTAGTAATTATGATTTCTCATGAAAGAGAGAGGTTAGCCATATTGCGAAAAATCACTAATGAACATTGTAAAATATTGTTGGCCATTCCAAGAAGCCATAAGGAATGATTCACAAATATCTATGAGCATTAGTTCGAAGACATCTAATTTCTTGTTGGCACTAAATCTCCTATCATTTGTTTGTTTCCCTTTAATGCAATTCATACATATTTCAAAATTTGAAAAATCAAAAGGATCAAGAATACTATCTAATACAAGTTTTTCAGTTCTCTTTTTAGAGATATGACCTAATCTCTTGTGCCATAAAGAAATTGAATTCTCATTGGTTAATTTGTGCTTTTTAACTATTAATATTAACATGCAAGGATTCATGGAATGAAGCAGTCGTATCAAGTGAATATAGATTATTGAACTTGATAAAGAACTGAAACCAACCAAATTTGAATTTTGAAAAAGACACTACTAAAAAAATTCCTTTTTGCGTCACAAATCTATGACGGAAATTTTCACCTCAAATTTGAGATGGATTTGCGATGAATTTTTTTCATTGCAAATTTGCAATAGAAAAAATCTGTCGCAAATTTGGTAATTAAATTAAAAAAATAAAATTTACAATAGAAATTTTCAATGCAAAATTTTAAAAATTAAAAGCTATAATTACCCAATATTAATAATTCTTTGCATTATATAATAATCATCCCATACTCAAATATTTAAATATTATTTTATATAAAATCACAATAATTTTATATCTTACAAAACTTATACAAAATTTCAGTGCCTTGAGATATTCAAGCCTGCAATGTTAAAACAAAAACAAAATTATAATAATGAAAAATAAAAACATAAACTAAACTAATAGACAATTCAACATAATAAACTAATCTATAAATTCAACACATAACCAAATCATAATTGAGCACATAATTCATAAAATATAAATTCAAATCCTAATCAAACATATAATTCAAAAAATATAAATCTAACAAAACATGTGAATCTAACACGTTATTCAATATAACCAAACATACATCTCATTATAAACCAACATATAATTTAATATAAGTCCAATGTATAACTCAAATCCTAATTGCACATATAATTTACAAAATATAAATAGAACAAAATATAACAAATAATTCAATATAAATACATAATCTAACACACATAAATCTAACACATTATTCAATATAACCAAACATATATCTGATTATAAACTAACATATAATTTAATATAAGTTCAATGTATAACTCAAATCCTAATCGCATATATAATTCAAAAAACTATAAATCTTACAAAATCTAACACATAATTCAATATAAATGCATAATCTTAATACATATAAATCTAAAACATAATTCAATATAATCAAACACATATCCAACATAAACCAACATATAATTTAATACAAGTTCAACATATAACTCAAATCCTATTAAAACATATTACTTAAAGCCAACCAGCAACAAATGAGAAGGCTCCGCCCCTTCTCCTAACATCCTATCCTCTTTCTTAATTCCATCAATTCTAAACATTTCTTATGTATTGTACTAAAAAAATATATAAAATCAAATTAAGGTATGCAAACTTACCTTTAAATGTTCTACACAACTCACACTCACAAAAAATATCCACCATAATTGAGATAGCCTATATCATTAGGCACATGTTACAAGTGCACATATTTAATCATAAATCATAATTTCATAAACTAAATTAAAATTTGAAAATATAATATAATTCAATATATAGTGCCATAAAATTTAACTCAATCTAAAATTCTAATAAAATTGTTATTTCAAATAAAAACATAACTCTAATAAATATAACATCATTTAATATGAATATAAAATTTACCTCAAATTTTAATTAACATATAAATCAATATTTATGCTAAATCAAATTATATTACTAATAAATAAATCATTATTTCAGTTTAACTAACACATGAATCAAATTTTAAGTAACTTGGATAATTAACTAAAATATAATGGAGACAACTAAAACATAATCAAATATTTTAACTAAAATATAATCAAATTTTAACATAGTTGTGAGAATTACCTTAAATTAATGGACATACAGCAAAATAAAAATTCTCCAAACCTTAAATATGAAACAAACAACATCATTAGCACATTTACAAATTCAAACTAATTTTTAAAAAAATAAAAAATAAAAAATAATATTCCAGATCTGGCCCATGGCCAAGTCTGGTGGGCCGCCGGTCAGAAATTAGTACGACCAACAGTGTTGGCTGCACCCATTTGCACTAACAACAGCTGTTGTCGACCAGCCAACTAGTTGTTTTTACAATTAAAAAGAAAAGAAAAGAAGAAGAAGGGGAAAGAAGAAGAAGAAGATAAACTTGTTTTGAAATGGGGAAAAAAAATCTGGCAGGTTTGGGTGGGAAAAATAGAGAAAGTAGGGCTTGTAATTCCCCCTCCCGGTAATTTCAATTTTTTATTTTATTTTTCATTTTTTTAATTTTTGCAACAAAAAAAATCATCACAAAATATTATTTTTTCGACGAATTCAAATCCATCGCAAAACAGCTGAATTTGTGATGGAAAAATCCGTCGCAAAATGGCAATTTTGTGACGAATAGAAATCCATCACAAAATTGCTGATTCGTGTTGGATTTTTTCGTCACAAATTATTTTTTTCATTTTTAAAATTTTTTTAAACCTTTTGCGATGGAAATTTTTGTGATGGACTTTCCGTCACAAAATCCATCGCAAAGAGACATTTTTTTAGTAGTGAGACTAAATTTTTCGTTTCCAAATGAGCAACAATAACTAAACTTGTCCAATGCTGAAATAGAAATCAAATTTAGTTTAAAAGATAATACAATGAAAGTCACAATCAAATCCAAATAAAAACCAGTTAACAATAATCTAAATGTTTCAATTACTTCAATCTCCACTATATTGTCATCACCAACAAAGATGTATCTTTCACCATCATTAGGCTTTTGGCAATGCCAACAACACTACATAGACACAATGATATGAGTTGTTGCACCAGAATGTATCCACCATGTATGTCTAGGTACTAAAATCAAATTAACCTTGGAACAAACAAAGTTAAGTAGCAAACCTTTCTTAGCACGCCATGCTTGATAGATAGAACACTGCTTTTTCTTATAACATGTAGCTCCACAGAAGTAACAAGCATCCTAAGTAGGTTCTTTATGTTGTTTCTTCTGTGGCTTTGTATCTACAACTTCCTTAATTTTCTTTTTTCTTATTGTATTTCTTCTTGTCCTTTGAGGTGTAGGCTAAGTGAGCACTCTTTGTCATCTCTTTCTTCAATCTATCCTCTTCCTAAACACAGTGTGAGATAAGCTTACTAAAGGACCATAAGTCCTTTTGGTTGTTATAGCTCACCTTGAACTAATTAAATTATGCTAGAAAGGATATCAGAACCAAATGCACTAACAAGTCTTCAAAAAAATCCAACTTGAATGCCTTCATTTTGAAGCAAGATAGGACATTTCCATTATGTACTCCTTTATGTTTTCTTTACCCATGTACCTCATTGAGATGAGCTTTGTTGAGATTGTACTAGTTTTAACATTTTCATTCTTAGCAAACCTCTTCTCAAAGTTCTCAAGGAAAGCTTTAGCCATAATCTACCTTATCAGACATAGTGTACCTAATAGCTTCTAGAATGGCATGCTTGATCAGTATAAGACTTATACGATTAGACTTTTCCCACTTTCCATCTCTCTCTTTTCATCCGAGATACTCATATTAGTGAGATCAACAAGTTTAGCAACCCTTAATGCAAGGTCTAGGTCCATGACTCCAAGAGTAATTAAGATACTTTCTTGCCCTGCCTTGAAATATGTACCATTTAGAATAAGAATAGAATTGATGCTAGCAATAATATTTGCTGCAGAAGCAAAAACTAAATAGAGAACAAACCAAACTAAACAGACAAACTCACATAAGTACCAAAGCAAAAAACCAGAACGGAATAATAAATTCAAATGAAGGTGATATGGGATAGCCCA
>JACGDI010003803.1:98497-140109 GCA_014898725.1 Jacaranda copaia | reverse complement strand
AAAAAGGGCCTCTTGGGCCTGTTGGGCTATCCCATATCAAAAATGTTACTATTTTCTTTGTCATTTGTTACTCAAATGCTACTAAATATTAAATTATATTGACATTCTTTTGCATCAATCACTATATTATTTTTTTGTGTCATTATATCACAAAATGCCACAGTTAGCACAACTATATGAAAATTTTCTTGTAGTGTTTATTTTATGATTTTTACACTTCTTACTTATATTTGGTTAATAAGCTTATCCAAGAGACAACAAAAAAGACAAAATAAATTGTCGTTTGAGATAATACAAGGTAGCAATATAGATTTAATCATGAAAGACCAAAATATCCTCCTTGATATGTCAAAGGCCATGCTTTCTCTATTCCAATTGAACATTGGCAAACATACCGTCTCTCTCAAATGAAGAGAATGTTGGAATAATGCTCTACAAACCAATGAGATTGACCTTGTATATACTATTTTCTTGTAAAATAATTTTGATTGAATGATATTCTCAATATGCCCATCTTCATATGATGCTTTATTTCACTTCACTCGCATTTGAATAAAGCCCTCAGATCACTTATGACTACAGGACTTGGTTTTATGACCATGACATAAGTCTCACACAGTTGTGATCTAAAATCTTTCAAGTTATAGGATCTTATAAGATAGGGCATCTAAAATCTAAATAGACTTGCACTAATGATGCATAGATCTAAGGGTTATAGATTGCTCCATTTCATGAGCAACTGTCTGAGATACAAACGCATGTTAGTGGATGCTTGTTAGAGAACAAGGTACTGAAGACCCACCGAAGAATCCACTAGATAGCCATAGTGGCAAGTCAATAGTAGCTAATTTTCCAACTTATGCTAGTACATATTATTAGTCCTTTAACCTAAGAATCCATGATAACCTTGTGTCTAATTCTCATGCTTTGACTCTTCCTTGACCATTTAGTGAGTCTTTCAGGTTGAGATTGGGTATGACCTACTTGGCATGGAAGTTTGTGAGACCCAAGATGGAATCCAACTCCTCGCTATTGTGAAGGGTAAGTGCACTCCTATGTATTCTATAATGATTTATTCTCAAAAATTCTTGTGCAAGGTGGTGTGACAATTTGGAAAAGGTGTTTTTCAAAGATGAGATCACACAACAAGATCAAACATTAAATATAGAGACATAATATTAAGGCTATTAGGAAGTCAACAAATATCTTGCCCTAGGCCTCTTTCAGGAGATAGGAAATGGAAGGATTGTATTTGCATGACATGCATAGAGCGATGATAGTTCTCCAAAGTATTCATTTCGATCAATTAGTTGGGCTCCATGGGCATGAGGTTGGGCATCAACCATAGAGATTGAGTACTCTTCAATTAATGAGATTAATTGAATAGAGTTGATTAGTTTAAATTAAACTAAAATGAATGTGAGATATTCAAAAGTCATAACGAATTGTGAGCTCATATCCAATGAATGGTAGAACCTATTAGGTCACATACAAAATTTAATTAGCTTCCTAATTGATGGAAAAAAATTTCTAAATGTTAGAAAAGAATTCTCCTAGGAGACCAATTTTTAGGTACCAAGTTTGAAGGTTAATTTTGGTTTCATTAATTTAAATATTAAATTAATCAAGTAATTTAAGGAGTGAAATTAGACCAATAATTAAAGAGTTAATTATTTGGAGCCAACATGACCATTAATTGGTCATGTTCACTTAAAGAATTAAGTTAACAAAATTATGCTTAAGGAGTTAAGCAAGTTTGACTTAAAAAGTTAAGTCAAAGGATAATTAGTTAAATTAAAGAGTTTAATTTGATTAATTGGGAATAATGGATTTTGGAGGAAAAAATCAAATGAAAAGTTCATTTGAAATAGCATCTTACTAAATTTGAAATTAGATTCCAAATATAATAAAAATGCAAATGAGATTTGGATTTACATTTGCCACATGGGCAAGCCCACCTGACTACCCCCCTCATGCATTATGTGATGCCAATGTGGCAAATCCACTTGACTCTCCCCCCCCATGCATTATGTGATGCCACCTTGGCATCACACATTTTCGGCATCTATATATATAGATATAGAGAGAGGAGGTTGTGCATATCACATTTGGTGTGAAGAATTAGATTCTTTGCAAATTCCCTCCAAAACCTCCTGCAAGCAAGCATTCATGTGATGAAAGCTTTGCGCTCTTCTTCTTCTTCCCTACTAAAATTAGCCGCCACCATTGTTGAATCTCTAGTCTTACTCCAGCTTATAGACTAGCGATTTAGGAAGATCCCATTAATGTGTGGATCATTACAATAGAGGCAAGGTATTTGACTTGCTTTTTGGAGATCCATCTGCATAGAGTACGATTTGGAAAATTTCTCCAGAAAGTTCTAGATGGCCTTTGGATTTGAAATTTTAACTAAGAGTTCATCAAGACGTTGTGAAGCTCCAGATATTTTTTCAGAATATTTGGAGGAGATTTGATAGAATGATTGTCACACTCTTCAAACTGCGAAAGTTGTAAACAGTTTTTGAACTAGTGAAGAATTTACTTGCTACTCCTTGGATTTTACTTTTCAAGGTATTGCTCTCACCAAATCTGAATCCCTAACATAATTAGATCCTTGTTATGCTTGTAAGCGCTAATTAATTTCATATTTTTGAAGTTTAATTATGGGATCCTAGTACCTTACTTACTTTCAGAGAAAGCTTAAACCCTGTCTGCCCCAAATTTGAGCTCTAATCTTGGTTTTCCACTGTACGTTGGATGATTCTAGGATATTTCATTTGAAAGAAAACTATTTTTTAGATTATTTTTGTGTTTTGAAATCATTGATGCTAAACCCAAATTAATCGTGAACATAATGTTTTGCTTTGTCCTATTTATACTGTAATTTTGTTTTTATTTTCAAAAAGTATTTTCATTTTATTAATCAAAGTTTTTGATTTTTTGGGTTTAATTGCAAAGTGTCATCTCTAAAATTATGTGTAACATCCTGGGTTTTGAATTTCATAATAAATTAAAATAAGATAAAAATAAATCTCAAATTTGTTTAAATAAATCATAATCCAATCGCTAAGTGGATCAATTAAGGCCTAAACATAAATATTAAAGGTCAAAAAACTGAATATTAATTAAATTTGGGACTCAATTACTCTGAATCAAAAATATTATGCGTCAATGTAAGTAAATTAAAAGTTGAAGGACTTCAAAATAATTAAATTTGGATCTAATTGAGTAGAAACTAAAAGGTTAGGGGTTAAGGTGTAAGAAATAAAAGTTGGAGAACTTAATTGAAGCCCAAGGACCAAACTAAAGTTGGTGTAAAACTTCAGTGAGCAAATTGAAGTCGGTCAAAAGTGTTGGGGTAAATCTAAAAAGACTGAAAAATGCAATTATATATAGTTTAAGGATAAATTTATTTAATTCTCAAAAACTACCCTAATCCTACCTCAATAGAGAATTACCAAAGAACAGCCATGAAACTTGAAACTAAAACCATATATACACTTCTCTCATTACTGGGAACACAACCATACCAAGATTGACCAAAAACACTAATGATTTTTGCTTAAAAATGAGGTCGACGGTGAACACATGGCAGAGGTGGCAATTCTCTAACTCTAAGCGATAGATTTTAGGTAGGCTTGGGTAGGTTTTGGTTGTGAGCTCATGCGCAAGGTGGTGGCAGCGTCAATTTGGCATTTCAGCCAGTGGTGGTAGGGTAATTAGAGATGGGTACCGTATGGTGGCAGGTTAGGGTTTTACTAAAGTTGATAGCAAAACTGGCAAACAAAACAATGGCCAATCAAAAAATTGATTGGGGCATTTTGTTGGGTTCTACGAGATGCACAGAATGGTGGCAGTGGTTTTCACTCATGCATGACAACAACTCTAACATAGTAGAGTAGTGGAAATTCCTTTCTAAATTGGACCTTAATTCAAACTCAAACCTAGTCAAAATCGATAAGTTTAGATTTATCAAATTAATTGCACACAATTTGCTATGATTGAGTTAATCAATTGAAATAGGATGCTTGATTTAATACTAAATGGAATAAACTCTAAGTTAAGATCAAAATCAAGCAAGGAATTGGATTCTTATCCGCTGAACTTGGGTAATTCATAAGGAATACTAGCTCATTTAGTTTTCATTTCTGATTAGAACCTTTAAGGAATTAAGGTTGTTAGGTGATAATTGGGTATAAACTAGTTATTAATTTTGTACATGTTGAACCCTATGAGATGAAAAATTGAACAGAATTGTTTAATAGGTTGGACTCAATGAACCAAGAATTAACTGTCAAATTATTGTTACGATCTCAAGTGAAACTTTAGCCACGTTGAAATTTAGGGATGATGATCTAACAAACTAAGTATCGACTTGTTAAGTTAGGAATAGTTGTACTTATTATCTTGAACATTTGAGTATAATATGAAAATTGAGGAAACTATAACTATATGAAGTGAATAATCTAAGGAACTCAATAAGGGATAATTAAGTGCATTTAGGTTTATGAATCAGAAGTTAATACGATATTAGTTCAGGTTACCTTATTATAAATTTTAGATTGACTAGGAAGTAAAGACTTGAGCTCTATACAACTAAGAAACCCTTCTGCACTTACCAGGTGAGTTTGTACTAGATTTCTTCTCTGGGGAAAGAACATATATAATTGTTAATATACCCTTATTGTTTGATCCTATTTATGTTGAATAGTTACTATTTATTTGTTCCATGTTATTTCTCGACTCTTATATTCAATTTGACCATGTGTCTGAATTATTCTGCTTACCTATAGTTCTTGAGTCGTTATTAATCAAGCCTGATATGAATTCCTATCTTATATATATTCTAGTAATTATATCACTATTGCTCGATCTTTCCTTTGTTGAAAATACTCATTCGTCTATGCCATATTGACCTTGGATTCCTATGATGCTCTTAACAGTCTATTTGGACTCCTTTTCAATGATTCTTGAACTACACCTACTTGAATATTTTACCTATCGAAAATTGTTGAATTATAGATCCAAATGTCATGTTTACACAAGTTTAATAAAATAAAATATTTGTAAAACTTTACCACACATCACCCTTTACACTATTTTTAACTCATAGTAGATTATGATATATGTTATTTTACCTAAAATTGAAGATTGCGTTAGGAACTAAAATTGGATTTCAAAATTTATTTTTTGTTATCACTATGATTATTACCCTAATAATATACTCGACACTTATAGATTGATTGTCTATTTATCATGGCGAGTTGATATGTTTATTGTATTGCTATTGGATATATGCACCACTACAAGCATGGCATATTATTACTAGTTCTCTCCATATTTGCATCGCTATGAGCATGGCTACATGTCGATGTTAGACATATGCACCACTACAAGCATAGCATATTATCGCTTATTATCTCCACAAGCATGGCATATTATTACTGGTTCTCTCCATATTTGCCTCGCTATGAGCATGGCATACATGTCGATGTTAGACATATGCACTGCTATGAGCATGGCATACATGTCGATGTTGGACATATGCACTGCTATGAGCATGGCATATTATTACTATATATTTCCACATTTGCATCACTTTGAGCATACCATATTATTATTGTGGATACATAAGTTTGTTTATGCCCTCGGGGGTGGGTCCTCAGATTGGTACCAAAAGACGACCGTGCAGAATGAACTGATGGTAGCTAGTCTTCGATCGATACCCAATTACTATTATCCTGTCTTATAGCTAGTTAGAGATAATTGTCTATAAGCAGGATAAAACATGTAGCTAGCCATGTTGATATCTATTTACTATACTGAGCCGATTACTTAGAGACTTGGAGGAATAAAGGTTTCTTGTGTTTTCAAAAGTGAAGTGATAAGGTAAGAAAACCCACAACAGCAAGTTCTGTGAAAGTGTTGTTGATATACTATCTATTTATTATTCTATCTAGCTAATTGTATTCCTTTGCCTATGTAATACCTCATGTGTCTACAATAATCATGCTTGATCTTTGTTGATTTAGTGCTCACCAACTTGTTATCACTTTGTATACGATGTTACTTGTAACACTCCATCTTTTTCCGTAAGTAATTCTACTTAAAAATTAAATGATTATGCTATTTAATAATTATAGGGAATCAAAATTTAAAATTTTGTATGTAGTAGATAATTCTATAAAATTATCCATTTCGATATGATTAATAGCATTCTGAATTAAACAAGTTAATCAAAAGATTGACTTGAAATTCCCTAAATACATATACACTATAAATTTAGCCGTGTACCCTAATTCATTAAGCACAAAAGTATATATATCTTAAGTTATAAATGCATCATTATATATATTAGGTATATCACTTTACTTATTTCCCTAGGGTCAATTCATAATGAGCAAAAGATCAAGGACTATATTAAAATAGAAACTTCATGATCAATTTGAAATAAGATAGAAATATTAAAGGTCTTTAGACAAATAAACAAAGTTCTCTGTTCTATAAATAGGGACCAACCACATAACCATTTTCCACACAAAAAGATTCTTTCAAGCTACCCAAAACCCAGCTTCCACCTTCCAAATCTTCATCCATTAGCTATCAAAACTATAACCAAATCTTCCCTACCTCATTGAGAGCCAAAATTCTCAAAATATCTCACTAAGATTTTAGTCCCAAACTCCAGAAATTCCGTCAAACTTAAGAAGAACCTATCAGTTAGTAGAACTGCTGCCCAGCCTTCAATTTTCAAAAAATCAAAAACTATCTCTCCAATCACCTAATCATCTATGCAAACCTTATTACAAATCTCTTGGTGTCTAGATTACTATAATAGTGTAGATTTCTATAATTTTTTCTAGATTAACATGAAACTCTACTGAAATCAACACTACCTCATGATGGCAAAAACTAACAGAATATAGGGTAATTTTATTTTGTCTATATTTGAAGAATTCTCTGTTCAAATGATGAAATATAGCTATGGATGCAAAGATCTTTGAGTGTAGATAGGTTTAGAGCAATAATCATTGAAATTGAAGTTGTATTTCGATCAAAAAAGTGCAAAAATTGCAATATGCCACCAAGACGCAACTAAGGTTAAGAGCTTAACTTAAAATGGGAATTAATGAAGATCAGCCCATTTCATCATCAAATTGAAACCACAATTAAAAAATTCATTGAGTTATAATTTGTTTTAAAGTAAATATCATCATTACACTACCTTAGATTTGGCTAAAATTTAGTTTTATGAAAACTACGTAGTTGACTGTATGGAATAACAGATTATGCAAATAGGCAAGTTATGTTAAGTAATTGTGGGTAAGTTATGATGATGATAACTTGATATTTTTTTGGTTAAATATGGTTAAGTATGAATGTTTGGATTACAAGATTATGTAGAATGTTTGGAGTTCAAATTTAATTAGATTTGGTAGAAATTATAGTACATGATTTAGATACAATGATTTTGTGATAAACGTAATTCTTGAAACAATGTGATAAGAAAAGTATTAAGAAATATTTGATTCATTTTGGAATTAATAAGTAGGAAAGATTACTCATACATATATATATATATATATATGTATATGTGCTCAAAGTATCAACAAAGTCAATCCCTTAAATTATTGGATAGTAACTAAATATATTAAAATGATATATAGTACTCTAATTAAATTATTTTTTTATTATTATTTTCATTCCCTCATAATATTATTACCAAAAGAACGATCAATAATAAGTGAACCTTAAATTTAGGTAATTAAGCTTACAAATTTGTCGGAGAATCTCAATCACAAAAATCAGTGAGGTCTTCTAGTCTTTCTTAATTTCATTTTGTTACCTGTTAATATTTTTCCTGAAATTATATATCGATCTTGTGTTTCCTTGAACACATTGATTCTTGATATGTGAGGATTTCTATTCCTTCTAAATTTTTATCCTATTACCTACCATTCTTTTTCCTGAAACACCTTGAATATTGATATGTAATGTCTTCTATTAACACCTCAATCATTGATATGTGGGGTCTTTTATTCCATTCTAATTTCCATCTGTTATTTGTTAATAACTACTTTTTAAAATCATATAACCTTTTTGCACTTCTTGAATTACCTCACTTATGGTGATGATAATTGTTTGATCTGTGTAGTAAGTTTAAGCCGGTTGAAATCCTAATTTATTCCTAATCAAAAGATCATGGCATTAATATTTATTTCATTTATTTCTTTATAATAAAAAATATTTACTCAAATAGGTAAAGTAAAAACCTCCTATACTGGATACTTTTAAAACATCTCAAAAAGGATTGTTTAAAAGAAAAAAAGAATATTTTATGAAAAAGTCTTCTTACTCCAAATAAGTTATAACTTGAAAAAGTTTCATGTTTTCTAATTATTATAAATCTTCTCATCCTACTCATTGAATTGGGAACTAGGTGCCACACTTACTAACAGGGGATGTGCGATGGAGGCCACCTTTAGAATCCTTAAGTTGACACCTTTTGCTATATTTATTATACTCTTGATCCTTTTGAATATTTTATTTAGTCGGTGCTGTAAAGTATGTGTCGGGCAGAACAAAGTGCCACACAAGTTGATAGGGGATGTACAGTGAAAGCCCCCTCTTGAATCCATTGCTGTTAGCACCTTTGGATATCAACACTAGACATCTTTTAGCTGTATTCGGTACCTCAACAATAGAATTTGATTTTACTCTTCATGAAATTAAGTGTAAGAATTTAAGTGCCACATGTGGGTGTACGGCAAGGCCACCTCTAAAATCCTATACACTTTAATTCGAACATGAAAAAAGCACTAAGATTATGAATTCTCCTTGCTGGTATGGGACAATAATGGATTTATATGAAAGATTTGATATGATTTTAATGTCTCTAATCTAATAAGATTTTTGTAAGTAATTTAATTAAAGTATCTCATAATTGATATAGAACCTTATGATATCTCAAATATATGTGCATATGACTTGCAAAGTATTTATTACAAAAGCTTGTTGCACAAATCAAGATACTCATTATATAATTCTCATTCTATCATCTTCCACTGCAGAATAAGCTCTGTATAGGTAACGCTCTCCAACTTTCCTCATTGAGTCATTCAGACTCATTCTTAACTCCTCTTTATAAAAATGAGACTAGATGGTCATGCCAGAAAAAGAAACTTGGGAATAGAGAAGGAAAAAAAATTATCTTTTGTTTGAATCCAAATGTACCCAAATCAATAAGTTTATGTATATATATAATAATACTTATATCCATGGTAGCTTTAGTGCCATAGCTCAGTTATTAGTATATGTATACTCATCTATAACTTGAGGAAAAGTACAAGCTAGTGTACAAAGAATAACATATAAGTTGTTCCTTTTAATATGATTTATCTTTTTATTTTGTTAGTCTGCCCTTGGCACTGGCTCTTGAAGAGAAAATCTCCTAAATAGGGTTAATGTTGTGGTATGGTGACTTCAAGGCCTCCAAGGCACCACATGTAGTGGTATAAGAGCTTATAGGTTTAGAAAGATAAAAAACAAGAAAAAAACAAAAAAGAAAAAGAAAAGAAAAATTTATTTTCTAGGATCTTATTAAGATTTGGATTATGTAAGTTAGAATTCAAAGATAAGATAATTTAAAAGCTTGTGGGAGGTTTAAAGCATAATATTCATTAGGCCACTTTGTGTACTAATGCAACAAGCTATGTCAAAATAGTAGACCATGCTATGCAAGTTGAAGTCGGTATAATGAAACTCGAAGTAGGAAAAGGAAAAGCCAAGCACGCTTGACCCTCTCCACCCTATGGGACACAAAGACCATCTCAAAAAAAGGAATACATAAATTTCAAAAATATGGGGAAACACTCCAATAGCATGCAAGGTAACTCTGTTCGAACTCCTAATAAGCTTAAAATACTTTGCAAATTTTATGGACAGCATAGGTATACAGAAGCAAATTGTAGGCATAAAAATGGAACAGGTTACTTATGTGGAAGTGACCAGCATTATATGAAAACATGTGCCAATAATATAAGCTCAAACAAAAACTCCGAATGTGAAAGCTCCTATGTTGGCAACTAATGCTCAACCAAACAAAATAGTCAAAATTTCAAATGGCAAACCAAAAGTTCATGCTAGTGCCTATGCTATTGAAAGAAAAAAAGTGCCAAATCCTTTGGCTATGGTAGAAGGTAACATTAAAATTGCTGGAAAGATTGGTAAAGCATTGTTTAACCCTGGTGCTACCATTTCATTTATGTCTACATCATTTATTCATGATCTTATGCCACCATTAGATAAGATGCCTTGCCTATTTGAAGTTAGTCTACCCATGGGCATGAGTATGGTGACCAATTTATTATGCAAAGATTGTAGGATTTAAATCAATAGGAAGACATACCTAGCAAATCTAATGAGAATGCCAATTAAACAAGTATGATGTAATCTTAGGAATGAACTAGTTGTATAGTCATCATGCTCGAATAAATTGTAGGGATAAAACAATTGACTTGGAAGTTGATAAAGATAAACAAACCCTCCCAATTTTCTCCATCAAAGAAATCAATAAGTTGTTGAGACAGAGTTGTGAAGATTTTCTAGTCCACATGATCAACAAACCCAAGGATAAGGATAAAATTGAAGAATTCCTTGCAGTAAAGGATTTTCCTGAGGTACTTTTAAAAAAGTTGATATTCTTACCACCAGATAGAAAAGTTGAGTTTGTCGCTAAGACAATACTAGGAACATCACCTATATCAAAAACACCATATCGAATGGCACTTGCAGAATTGGTAGAACTAAAAGCTTAATTATAGAAACTTTTGGATTTGGGATTCATCTGACTTAGTACATCACCATGGAGAGCTCTAGTCTTGTTTGTTAAGAAGAAATATGGTGCATTAAGAATATGTATTGATTATAAGGATTAAATGGTGTTACCATTAAGAACAAGTACCTTTTACTGTATATTGATGAGCTGTTTGACCAACCTAAAGGGTTAAAAGTATTCTCCAAGTTAAATCTTAGGCAAGGATATTATCAATTAAAGATTAGAGAATCTGATATCCTTAAAACTGCACTGAACTCACGCTATGAGCACTATGAATTTTAGGAAATGCCTTTTGGATTAACAAATGCACTAGTTGCATTCATGAATTTAATGCATCGAGTGTTTAAGCTCTACCTAGATAAATTCATGGTGATATTTATTGATGATATCTTAATTTATTCCAAGTCTAAAGAAGAAAATTAGCACCATTTGAGTATTGTATTACAAATACTTCAAGAGCACAAGTTGTATGCTGAGTTCAGTAAATGTGAATTTGGCTAACTCAAATAGCTTATTTGAGTTACATAGTAGCTAAGAATGGACTAGCAGTGGATCTGACTAAGATCAAAGCTATGACTAATTGGAAAAGGCCCAAAACTGTCAAGGAAGTTTGAAGTTTCATAGGATTAGCAAGCTACTACTGAAAATTTATAAAAAAAAAACTTCTCTAAGATTGTTGCACCCTTAACTAAACTCAAATAGAAAACACACCCATTTAAGTGGAAAGAAATGTGTGAATTAAGTTTTAAGAAGTTGAAAGATAAATTGACTGCAACACTTGTATTATCACTGCCATTAGGAGTGGAGTAATAAGTTAGAAAAACCAACAACAGCATGTTTTGCAAAAGTGTTATTGATATACTATTTATTTATTAATTTGTCACACTTGTTGTATTCCTTTGCCTATGTAATTCCTTGTATACTTGCTATAATCATGATTGATCTATATTGGTTCAGTACCAGCTGACTTGTTATCTCTTTGTGTACTGTGTTACAGCTCTTTTAGTAACTCACTAATTCAAACTTACAATTTTTATGCTAGTTCCTTCAGTTCTTTACCGAATATGAGACAAAGTGACGAGGATAGACAATACCACATGATAGGAGAGGTAATAGACCTAATAAATGTATAGATGTAAGATCATGGGCTATTAAGTTACTAATATAGATATGACAGATATCGTTTTAGCATGTTAAGCATTATTTATGAAATTTTGGTATTAAGTTTAACTATTAATGTTTGTCATTTATGGAAATTCAAATATTATGGGTTTCAAAATAGTTCATTTTCTTTGATACATATAGATTCGATTAGCACCCTCTAATGTACAAATTATTGAATTTGTTCTATTTTGTTTGTATTGATGCAAAGTATTTTATTTATTGTCCAGTTACTCTTATTTCATTATCAAACTTCTAATTGAGAATTGATAAAAAAAAAGTAGCATTCATCAACATCAAAACATAATCAATTTTAATACCTAAATAAAAATCTTCATAAATAAATTAAGACCATAGCTAGTGCATTCTTGTTTCTTTAAAGAGTTGTTTGAGATACGTTGCAACAATTATCCCCACAAAAAATGGTCAAATTGAGGGAAAATGGATAGCATTTCTTTTCATTATAATAGGAAGGCAAATAAGTCATTTACTGGCATCAAAAAGTTTCAAACATAAGAAAAAAATCGTACATTTAGCACATGTGCCACCGACATGCTCCATGTTCCTTTTTATGCAACTTATTTGGAAATACAAGGGGATTTGTGCTAATTAAAAACATACATGGGATTTTTAACTAATTAGGCACTTTACAAGGGGGTAAAATGCATTTTGCCCATATCATAGTGGAGGTTGTTAAATAACGATGAGAGTAAGGACCTTCGAGCCTAGGAATACTATGTATTCTCCATATTTATAGCATTAGATGTAGAAGCAAAGAAGATCCCGAAAGGGGGAAGACTGAAATCTTTAGCATATCTGGGTAATAGACTCCAAGATAGATGAATTTCAAAAAAGTTATTTTTTATACTAAATGAATTTATAGAACTACAGAGAACTAAATATATTATGACGTAGTTGGGAGATAGAATCGATAATTAAGATCTTTGTTGGAGCCAAATCTTTTTTTAAGGATCTTATAACAAGGCATCCATGAAGCTAAAGGAATTGAATGAACAATCATAATCATAATCAAAAAAGAAATTCATACTACTCAATGCTTTACTCTATAGAGTGTGTTTATCAGAAAAGACTACCACCTTGAGGATATGCATGAACAAATTGGGTTATGATTGCAATTAGCTTGAAAATAAGAACCATATATGAAATAAGTTATATGCCCAAGATGTAAGTTTTGAGCCACTTAGAGCAATCAATTTTTTGGGAATGATGAAAATTGATTCTATAACATCCGAATCATAGTCAATTGGAGGTATGGAGCTTTCTAGGCCCCACCAACTATTACAAGAGGATTTTTAGGACTTCTCCAAAATTATAGACTATTAACCAAACTAACTCAAAACAATAAGATTATACTAAAAGCTTTGAAGATCGAAAAGAGAGATTAGCTCTTGCATTAATTCTAACCCTTCCCGAGGGATTTAAAATGTATATCACAAAGGATGGATTACATATTAATGAGAAGTGGATGGGTGATTCCCTAAGCCTCGAGAGAAAAATCTAAACTCCAAGAACAAATGACCGTACTCATCATCTAAAATTTATTGTTAAAGCATTTGGCAAAACAAAATGGAGGTACTATTTTTGTGGAACGCTTGTTGAGGCACATATAAATCATAAGGGTTAAAGCATTTATTTATTCAAAGGAGCTAGTGGGAGTCTATGACAATAGACGAAGATCTTTTGGTGAATAAGACTATACTATTGTATATCATCTTGGAGAAATTGAAGTAAAGGCAAATGGTCTAATGGTAGGGACATTCAAAAAAAATCAAAACCAATTCAACTGATCCAAAATCAAAAAATTTGAATCGAATCAAATTAGGTTCGATTCAATTTTCAGTTTTGTATTTCAAAAAAAATTAATTTTTTGTTCGGTTTGATTTTCGATTAACCAAAATTGAACCAAAAACCAAGAAAAAATGATTCGGATAACCGAACTAAAACTAATATTTTTTATTTTTTTATACGTAAGGTTTTATTATTCAAGCTTTAGTTTTATTTCACATTTTTTATTAAATTTTTCAAGTCTAAGATAAATAAATATAATTTTTTAAATAAATAAATATTAATGTATTTTTAAATTTTTGGGATAAATAAAAGGAAATTTTTTATAGATAATTGAGAAAAAAAAAGGTAAATTGGAGAAGAGAAAATAAAACTATATTGTCTTTACTTTATACAATATAATTAATTTTATTATCTTAAATCCTATATTTTATAAATAGTATAGATATTAATTTATGACGTATAAAACCCTAAATAGGTATGATATAAAGAGAAAAAATGGTATTTTTTCTAAACTAAAATGGTACAATTACATAACTTTTTTATTAAACTAATACGCATTACATATAAAAATAGATGATTATGATTTAAAGAGCGAAAAATGTTATATAAAAAGAAAAAAAATATTTTAATTAATTAATTAAACTTATATATATTAGAGGGTATGTTGACTGGTAAAATTGAAATTTCAATTTAAATTGCAAACTAAGGAATAAGGGATAGAATCCTATTCGGCTATTTCTATGATAGTACTAGTAATATATTTCATTTGTTGGCCAATAAAGATTTTATCTATATTTTTATAAAAACAAAGATTATTTTGTGTCTAAAGTAGAAGTTATTTTTGTTCATTTACATGATTTGTCCTTTCAATTATTCTGACAACCAAAATTGACGATATAGTTTGAAGGATATATTGGAGAATTTAACATAAAAAAAGATAGAATTTTATCAATATTCCAAAATTACCCTTTAGAAATTATGATTTAATAAGGTTATAATTGTGTTTTTCACAAAATTTACAAATCGCATGAAAATTAAGGTTTGAATTTAAGATTTAATGCCCTATTCAATCTTGGAAATTAAGGTTTGAATTTGCAAAAATCGCATGCCTTTGCCTTGGCAGTTATAAGCTAACAAATTTAGCACATTCAATGTGTGTACTAAAATTTTTATAACATAAAATAATTAAAATATTTACTTATCTTCTTAAATTTATAATATTTTAAGTGTATTTGTTTATAATAGATAGATTATAATTTTATAAAAACAAATATTTTCAATGTACAAAAAAAAGTAATCTAATTTAATAGTTTCATCTAAAAATAAATATTTTTTTATCAATATTCTTTTATCAAATAAAGTGTTTGGTACTAAAAGAATAAGTAACCAAATTCAAATTTTTTATTAAACAAACTTACTTTATCAAAAAAAACTTTTATCACACTTTCTTGGTACAAAAAAACAATTAAGAACCTTGAACTGGTTCAATTTTGATTTCAGCCAAAATGATTGTGACTAGTTCGGTTTTGATTTTAATTGAAACAAAACTGATTTTTTGGGTTAAAAACTAAAACCAAACTGAATCAAACCTAGTTAATTCAATTTTTAGTTATGATTTTTAAAAAATTAAAAATTTTGATTAACCAATCGAATCATTCAATTCAATTGATTTTAACCAAATGCAAACTCTAGATCTAAGTTCGGGTTTATTTGTTGATGGGGTGGCATCTATGAGTTGGCATCCCACTGAGATGCCACCCTAGCATCAACTTTTTGCTAAGTTAGAAATGCCCCAAACCCAATTAATGCGGTTAAAGGCATGACTTATATGCTATGGTACTATTAGCGAAACCCCATACCCAATCTTACTCATTCTCTTGTATCAACCCATTAGTCTTGAGGGTAAGCTAAGATTTTTAACATATGCCCTACTAGTCCTAAAATAGAAATCCCCCTAGGTGTGGATATAATAATTGAAAGAATGTACAAAATTTGTCCAATTAGATTTAGAGACACAAGACATTGAATGAGTCTTATGGGATTATCCATTGAAGATTAGGATTCTTCTAGGGACAAGATTGACCCCATTGCCAACTATGCTTTACACCTGAAAAAATAAAGTTATCCATATCCACAGCTATCCACGAGTATCCCAAAAAATATGGATAATGAGCCTTACTTTCTTCACCCAATAAAATACAAGTAATTTTATCTATCACCTAATTGCTCACCACTTTTTTATCCAACTCTCAGGTATCCTTAAGTAACCTATCAAAAATCATATATATTTTTTATTTGAAATTTCTCTCTAATTTTCACAAATACATTGGAAGATATAACACCTCTTTCTGTGACAACAACAATGTCTAAGGGGTGTTTAAACTTTTAGTTCAAAAAACTTTTAACATGTAATGGGATTTGAATTTGAACTTCAAAATGTAATATAATTTAAACTCAATAGATGTTCAAACATTTAAGTTGTAGTTGTGACACCCCACTCAGGGTAACCCCAAACTAAGATATCAAAAATAATTCAATTTTAAATCTGAACCTATAATACCAACAATAGACCATAAAATTCCTTCTAAATATCATTAGACCATAAGCAGCGAAATTTCATCTTGACCATTACTACAAAACATTTGTATTCATGCCAAGGTTCAACTCCTAGACATTCAGCAAAATATATGTACAACCTCAAGGTAGCCTTATCAACCTGACGTATCTCAACATCTCTAAGTTCACATATAACATTCTGATAACCTATATATACATAAGCACACCTAGTCCATTACAGAAGAAGCATCTCTTCATTCCAAATCAGAACTTTTCATTCCTACTCATCCCTATCTACAAAATTAAGGGAAATAGGAGTAAGTCCAATGGACTTAGTGAGGGATAACATATCAAGTAGTAATAGAAACTTGTCAAGGAGAGAGAGCATCTTGACAGATTTAAAATTTAACAAGCAATACAAGTACAGTTATGATTCAAGAAAGAACAATAATAGCAAACAAGAAACTTTCTTGCCTTATTACTCCAAGAACAAATCACAATCAAGCAAGAAACGAGTACGGGAAAGCAAACCCTCATAGCATATGCATTCCAACAAAACAAGTCAAGACATGTATATCGATTCACCTTATACCAATCAAACAAGTACTTTTAAAGCATGGCAACTTGACATACAATTGGTGTGCCCATACGGACTTATAGCACATTGTGAATACTTACGCGAATTGCTTAGCATACTCTGATACCCAAGCAGGCTATTTAGTATATCGTGGACACCCAAGAAAACTGCAAGTTGTGTCCCATATATCCCAACATTACGCATAAGATTGGCACTTGGTCTAAGTACTATCTCTATGCAAGCACAACAAATACAACAAGTACCAATCAAGTAATTGAATTTGCCAATGAGGTAATATACGAATGACTAACAAGTACAGTCAAGCCAACAAGCTAGATACAAACAAGCGAGTATGCCAATAAGGCATCTAATAACAATTCAAGATAAAAACAAGTACCAAACAGTGACAAATACTGATCAAAGCAAGTATCGATCAAGATAGATGGGAGTTTTAGGCACCAAAACAAACAAGAACGACTTAACAGAGTGAACCAAGTACTAGCCCTCATAAGGGTATACAAATCAAGTTTCCAATTATGAACAGTACATAATCAAGTACAAATTTCAACAAAATGAGCAAGTACAATCAAGCAAGTTAACCTTCACTGAGGTTATGCCACAAGGACAGATAAGTATAACAAGGTCAAAATGGCAGATCCTTACCTCCATTATCTTAGGAAATACACCTGAAAATAGCAGTTCACTAGTCATTGGGACCCAACTCTTCATCACCTAACCAAAAGAGCACAATTATAGTCAAAATCCATGTTAGACTCCTAATACATTACTATCATGCTTATTATTAGTCCAAAATCTCTAATTAACCAATTAACATGATAGTTTAAGGCTTAACAGCACTATTAGCAGCATTACCAAAAGTAATCTTGGTGTTCATCTCATTTTCACTTATCAGAATTAAACTCATCCCTAATTTCACGATCTTTTCATAATATCAACCTAAATCACAATAATTGCTTAATTCCTTATACTTAATCTCAACAATATCATTTAGGTCCTATTATCCACAAATCAGGATTTAATGGCTTGTCAAACTTCTTAAACCTAATTTTAGCATATGAATATCACAATTATAATATTCCATCCATGCATAGTCCAAGCATATATATAATCCATGATAACTTATTCTTGCTAGGGTACAAGGTTTAAACAATACAATACAACATGTATATATATAACCAAATCCTTTCTACTATTTGACCCACGAATCACCCAATCAAAACCTCAAATTCAACAACTGAGACCACCGTTACGATCATTGCGTCGAGGAGCAAATTCTGCCTCAGCTCCGCCACCATCAAAGTAACCTAAAGTCACCACCAAAATGTTCCCCTTAAGCTTTGGAGTCCAATGGTACTATCAGCTTCAAGTTCTACGGCCAAGAATATGGTCAATTGAGCTCAACAATTCAAATGAGTTTTCTCGCCACCACACTTCAATCATCTTTCTCCGTCGCCATCACCACTCACTTATGTAAGGTTGTTTTTAGCTTCTCCACGTTGAGAGCTTTCAGAATCTTTGCTCATAAATAATTTTTGGCCTCAGTTCCACCATGCTCGCCAAGGTCTGCCGCTGCCAACTTTTAGCTTGCTATTTTTGGTGACTCACTGCCCATTCTGCTATGCATGTAGTGCATGAGTATAGTTGGTAGTGAGGGGAAAAGTTTAATCGATTTAGTTTGGAGAAAAGGTTGTCGCCGAATGGAGGTCACCGGTGGAGATGGTGATGGTCGCGAGTGAAAGAAGTGAAGAAGAAAATGGGTTCAATATGCAATTGCCAAGTGTTATAAATTAAGGTTTTTCTAATTTTTAGATTTGACCCAAAGATTTTCAAATATCTTCAATTGAATTTGGTCAATTATTCAGAATTTTAGCTGAACCCAAGTTGACTTAGGGTCTTCCATACAAACCCCAGCCTTTCTTAAAGTTGTGCAATTAAGTCCTCAAAATTTTCAATTTGGCCCCAAAAGTTTCAAATAAAATGAAATCAAGTTTGATAAAATTATAAATTGACCACAAAATTTCTAAAAATAATTAATAAGTTAAAATTCATAGAAATACAAATAATGGCAATAAATTAATACAAATCAAGAAAATCCTAGGGGTGACACAGTAGTTATCAAACTAAAACACTTCACATATATTTAAGTACTTATTCAATATGATATTTGAAATTTGTAGCCTTTCTTATTGATTTTATTAGTTAACACTTGAATAATATTATGTAAATTGAAAAATACATATCAATTTACTTTCAAATATAAAAAAATAAAAAATAAAAAATCATTATGGGTACCTATGGATTACCCGTTACCCATTGTCATGGTTAATTAGTCTACTATCTCATACTATTATCATTATTATTGTCTCTCTTCAATTACAACTTACTAAACATGATATAATCAATACTGCTTCAAAAATCTATCCAAATACAAACACATTTTGAACTCAATTTCACTAACCACTAAAAATAATAAAAATGAAAAAAATAAAAATAAAATCAAGTGGGCCCTTAGATTGCGGTTTGGGCTAGGGTTGTCAATGGAACAAATTTTAATTCGAATTCAATCTGAATTCAATCCAATAATTTAGGAACTTTAACCGATAAAGGATTCAAAGGCTATGATCCAATTAAAAAAATCCATAATTCGAAATAAATAAAGCAAACATGGATTTGACTCGATCCGATTCATTAATAATTCGAATCCGAATATATATAATATTGTATGTATATATAGTATTACATATATATACGTAGGGTTCTATAGTAATGCCAAAATAAATTTTTGAACAAAAAAAAAAGTAATGAGCTTCCATGTAATATATCAAATCAGTTGATTTTTATATAAAATATTAAATTTGGAGGTTATCTACATCATAATTCCATCACTTTTTTTTTCTATTTTTATAACAAAAAATGATGTAGGCAAAATAATGAACAAAAGTGAATGTTGTAATATAAAAGAATGCAATACAAATCTCAATTTGATTAAAATGAGTTTCTGTTTTTTTTTTACAAAACTTTAAGTTTATAATTAATTGATTGAAAAATCAAGTATATATGCATTTATAATATCAAATAAGTACTATTATTAGCAGCAAAACCTAAAATACAATAATATGATAGATAAATGTGATTAAGCTATATTCCATTACTGCTTTTATATGATAAATAAACTTGAAGATTTATTTGTTAATATGTTGTATGTATGTTTTTTTAAGAATGAATGTTTTGGATTTAGATTCTACTAATTTTTTAGAAAAATAACAAATATATAATTTTTGAAAGTATTTGGATTCGGATCTTTTTTTAGATATCTGATTTTTATATGAATCCGGATATGATTATAACAATCAAGATCCTATAGGATTTTGGGTCGGATTCAGAGATGGCATATCACTGTTGGATTTGGATTCGGATCCAGCATGATCCAATTTGAATCCGACCCATTGATAAGTCTAGTTTGGGCTTCAGAATTCGGTCCAATTCTAATTTAATTTGGGTAAATCCTTATTTGATTTGGATTACATGTGTTAGCATGATTTAATTTAAATTGTAGAAATTAATTTCACCCAGTATTTTCAAATAAAAGACTTAAAATTGTTTTCAGAATTGAACTAGTAACATTAAGCATAATTGGACTAGCATCTAATTTATCATAATCTCGTAATAGCATTCAATATATTTGAATTGGACGTAATAATTAGAAATGATTAAACCTACAACTATTAGTTTCTTGAATTAAATTAAGCAACTGAGTAAACATAGGACTTGCAATAAGAGTGACAAATTATTTATAAAATTAGATTTACAAATTGTAATTAGTAAATTGGGTTTGGGAGCTTGAAGATCAAAATGTTTCTATAACCTTAAATCGTTAAGATTGCACTTTAATTCAAAATGATTGAGCCCAATTTATGAATGTGTTGATGTAAATCAAAATTAATTGAAGTACATGATTGAAATAAATAACTCGAGCTAATTATTAGAATTTTTCCAATTAAACTTTTATATATATATTAGACTCTTGGTGTAAAATATGAATCAGATCCAAATAATATTACGAAGTACATGCTATTTAGATATATAAGTATTTTTTAAAATCAGAACTCTAACAATATTTAATATCGTGATATCCGAATTTCAAAACCATGGAAAAATTATGGAGAAATGGAATAAAAAAAGTTAGAATTTATCCGTCACTTTTTTATCTTTAATTATCTTTAATTGTGGAAAATTATCTAGCTTAATGCCATAGATAATCATAAATAGTATATTGTAAGATTAGACTTACACATTAAGAGTTTTTAGAACAAGTTAATCTAAATTAGGTTCAATAAGTTAAAAACAAATTCCTTTAAGGGATTATTAAAATAACTATTTTACTATCCAGAAATTTGAATAACTAAAGATCAAATATAATTAGGTTTTTCTAGCTGCGATCATGATATTATATATATGGTGTCAGTCATAGAACTATGTCTGAATCTAGATGGTTGCCAAATAGTGATCGACCTATGATTTTATAACAACAGTTCATCTATGCAACTTGACTATATCAAAATTAAAATAATTAAGCTCATAATTGTGAATAAAATGATTAATCAAATTAATTAATCAACTAAATCAAACGAGATATTTATGTGAAATGTATCAATTAAGTATAGTAAATTACTGAATTTTTAATTTAAGCTATTGATGGGATCTCAAAGATATTATGCATTAAAGAATACATGGCTCATCAACTCAAATGTGTCAGTAAATTGAAATTTGACATACTTGATCTGTTTAATGGTTAATGTGAAGAATAAAAGAATATGAAAGAACAAAATGAAATCATTATTCAATCTTAATATTGAAATGTGTTTATAGTTTAAACTTAGAAAATCAATATAACATTATTATGGAGTGCTTGTATGATCCTTTAGGTTATTACTTAACTCGCAAGAATATGATTGACCAAAATCATTGAGGTCTACCACTTCATATGCCTAGTAGGTGAATTTATACTTGAACATATGAGATTTCTTATTGACGAAAGAACCCATGTACGGAATGTTATGTGAGAAAGAACATGTATATGGAATGTCATGATATTCTTACATGCTTTTGGACATGTAAGTTTTTACAAAGTTGAGTTCTAGTTCGCCACCCTGACATCGTCAGCCGTGCATCTATCGTCTCTCATTTTTTGGCAAATTTCTTAGTTGTTTCTTAGGTTTCTTGGCATGATTTTGCTCATTGAGCTGAGGACAAGTTGTTTGTCCGGTCAATTTCAAGTTTTCTAGCCATTTTCCAATCGTTCAATGGTAAGGTGGAGTTGGATGAGAATTTAATAAAATTTTATCCTCAATATATATATATATATATACAAATATTTTTCAACCTTTTCAATTTGACCTCAAAAGTTTTGACCGCCTTCAATTGAGTCCCTAAGCTACTAACCATTTTACACTTTGGTTCCTAAGTTTCAATTAAATCCTTTAACTTTTGTTTCTTACACATTGACCCTCTAGCGTTTCTTATTATGGGCAATTGGATTCTAATTTAATTATTTTGTAGTCCCTCTACTTTTAATTTTTTCACATTGACCTCTGAATTTTATAACTTTAGACAATCAATCCCTTTTCTCAGTTATGATTAAATTCTTCAACTACCAACATTTATCCCCAAGCCTAAATTAAAATTTTACTCAAAATTAATTTAAACTCAATTTATTGAATTTTTATTTAATTTTGTCGAGACAATAACCTTAGATTTTGAAACCCCAAATCCAGGGTGTTACAACTTGAATTTTTCAAATCTTTTCTTGATAATGTGGAGTTTGGAATATAAAATTGTTTCATTCATATTTTTTTTAAATTGAATTAATTTTAGGTATATAATTGATTTTTTAAGAGTAAATATCATTTAACAAGTATTAAAATTTAATTTTTGAATTTTCTTCTTTTTGGAAAGAAACTTATTCATATGTCATAGACAACCCACACGACTTGGAGGCTAATTTGAAATTTTATAATAAGCATACTTGTAATGAATTATGTCTGAAGTTTATATTCAAGTGTTTTTTAACTAACATATTAATTTAAACTAAATATACCAACATGCAAAACTAATATATTAATCTAAACATACAAACATATAAAATTAACTAAATAAATAAAAATGTAAAAAAAAATATGAAACTAATTTCTTGCACGAATAGCAACAGATTGGGAATGAGAACAAGACGCATAGGTTGGGAAAATTCATGCACGAATAATTTATATTTCAAAAGAATAGATATTTGATATTGACTAAAATTTTTTGTTGTCACTCATTAATTTTTTTAAAAATTAACTTTTCTTATTTAGCCTTAAATCAAAAGTTAATTATCTAAATTTATTGGATTATGTTTAATTTATATTTAATTAAATATAAATATTAAAATTAATGAATTAAATCTCTACCCATTTTGGTTTTGTGAAACTCATATCAAATTTTTACATCCATATCCACAATCAAATAATTATGTTAAGCCCTCCCCTGGAACAGCACCTAAGTTGAGGCACCACTTTAG
The DNA here is from genome assembly GCA_014898725.1 of Jacaranda copaia. Classification (NCBI taxonomy): domain Eukaryota; kingdom Viridiplantae; phylum Streptophyta; class Magnoliopsida; order Lamiales; family Bignoniaceae; genus Jacaranda; species Jacaranda copaia. The sequence continues at coordinate 116,592 of JACGDI010003803.1, read as the reverse complement.
TTCAAACTTAAAATACGATTCATAATACACTTAATAGGCCCATAACGAACTTTGCAAACTTAATTAACCAAAATCAGCGACAAAATTTCAACCTATCAATCACAACAAAACACAATATACATACTATAGTTCAACCCCTGAATACCCAACAAAATTTTATACAAGCCTCAGATCCTAAGTAACAGTTTTGACATATCACAATATCTCTATTCCAAGCTTAACATTCAAGAGATCTTATATTTACACATAAGCACTTATTCAATTACGAATTGTATCTCTTCTTCAGCCCAAGCTAAAGATCCACATTCACCACTTTATCCTATTTGAGAAACATGAATAGTATATGGGGTAAGCCCAAAAGACTTAGTGAGGGATATTCTTAATAAGAAATAAAGGAGATCTGTCAGGGGAAAATCCACCCAACAAATCGTCAATTTATATTCAAAACAGAAACATATCAAGAACAAGCAAGAACAATTAATAACAAGTTTAGTAAGCAGACAATAACAAGTCCAAGAATAAACAATATCAAATTCAAGACTTCTAATAGGTGCTAACTCGAGGTTGTAATTGTTAGCTTGAATGGCCCGGGATCATCTCAATCGATTCTTCTTGGGAGGAATAGAGCGTCTCAACCAATCACAGTTGGGAGAAAATACAGACAGCTCGTTCGGCACATACAACAACCCAGTGTAGACCAATAAGCTACATTGTACTCATTACTCCAAGAGCAAACAAAAACTATCAAAGTACGATCAGAACAGAACAAACCTAAATATGATATGCAGTTCAACAAATCAGAACAAACTTGCATATCAAAATCTCCTTATACCAATCAAACAAATACTCCTAAAGTGTGACAGTTTGGCAAACAATTAGTGTGCCTATATGGACCATATGGCGCACTACAAATACCTAAGTGGGCTACTTAGCATACTACTAATACCTAAATGGACCGCTTAGCGCATCATAAACACCTAGGCGAATTGCAAAGCATGTCCTATGTATCTTAGCATTTCACATAGGATTGACACTCGACCCATGTGCAATTCTCCAAACGAGTAGAATAAGCATAACATATACAAACAAGCAATTGGTTGCCGACAAGGTAATATAAATGACTAGCAGTACAGATAAGCTAACTGGCCAGATAACAAGTACAAGTACACAAGTATGCCGGCAAGGCATCTGATAACAAGTTCAAGATAGATAATGATCAAGATAAGTACCAAACATGACAGAAGGAGTTTTGGCTACCAATATAATCAAGAACGATACAAATACTAACCTACACATGGGTATATAATCAAACAAATCGAATAGATCAAGTACGGAACTCAAGTAAATGAGTAGAATAATCAATTAAGTTACGAGCAAGTGCAACAAGCACATCAACCCTCACAAGGGTTTTGCCATAAGAACAATAGATATAATGAGGCCAAATGGCAGACCCACACAGGGGTTTTCAACAGATACAAGTAAGCTTATACAAGCAACAACCCAGAGTGGGAGAAAACTCATGATAGCACGGAAACAAGTACTAACCCACATAGGGGTTTACAAGTCAAACAACAGGTTAAGAAGAAATACACAATCAAGTATAGATTTCAAGTAGTTACAAGCAAGTACAGTTAAGCAAGTTAAATCCACACAGGGATTTTATCACAAAAACAGAGAGAATTAGCAAGGCTAGGATGGTAGACCCTCACAGGGTGCAACAATCCAACAGTAAGTTAAACAAAGCAATAACCCAAAATGGGAGACCCTCACCTTTTGTGGTTTCAACAAAACAATCAAAGCCCGCAGTCTATTGATCAAGAGGACCCACTTCTTCGCCACCTAATCAAAAGAATATTTCCATAGTTAAATTCCTATTCAACTCTAATAGCTTTCTAAAATTGCATCATAAGCATTCTAGCGTCACTAGCTTAGTGATCAACATGAGAATTATAGATTCAATAAGTAGTGTTTTTCACAAAGTCTCCCAATAAATCAACTATTCTAAAATTAGTTTTGATGGTTTATATTGGTTCCAAAATATCATGATATCTCATTCTTAATTATAGGGTCATGATCATATCATATCATCATCCTAATCCTCATAACATAGTCCAATTCTCCACATAATTAGTCCTAACCAATGCCACTTAATCTTACATTATAATATCCTCAATTATGGATTTAAATCATTTAATACACTTATTTAATCCAAAGTTGACATATCATGATATGTTCGAGTCCACTAAATTACACCATAATCCATGCATGGGATGTATATGCACCAATCATATATTAAATCCTCATTTCTCAGCAATATACAAGATTTATAAATGAAAAGGCACAATATACATATATATATAGTCCCTTTCCAACTCATTACCCACGATCTGATTATAGAGACATTAGAATCACGAACTGAGACCACCGTTATGATCACCACAATGAGCATATGACATTGTTTTGGGGTCGCTGGAGCATAGTCACCAAAAAATGTCACGCCACCACCAAACTGCTCCTTTCGAGCTTCTGAATCTAATGGCATTATCAATTTCAAGTTTCATAGCCTGTAGCACTTCCAATCCGGCTCAACAGTGCCCAAGTGGGTCTTCATTATTGAGCTCCGATCAATCTTTCCCATTGTTGTGGCTACATGAAACTCCCATGTAAGACCACCACTGAGTTCTCTAAGCTCAGGGCTCTCCAACCGTTTGCCCAAAATCTCATTTTGTCCACTCAACTGCCAATTACTGTGAAACTCACGAGATGAGTTTTCTTCCACTTCCCACCACCAGTGGCTTCAGTCCGAGCCACCGTGCATGTGTGTGTAGGTGTAGCTGGGGATGAGGGTAGGTCTTTAAACGGAGTGGTGAAGTGTTAATTTTGGCCAAGGAAACAGCTCACCGGGGAGGGTTGATGGGCGCAATTTAAGAGAGGAAAAGGAAGAAGAAGGTGGAATCATGAAGAATGAAAATCTGCCAAGTTTAAAATCAAACATTTCCAAAATTACACATTAGCCCCTAAAACTTTTGGTCATATTTCAATTAAGTCCTATAAGGTTCCCACAAACTTCAATTAGGCCATCAAAAATCTGAGTGATAAGATTAGACCCCTTTGACCCAAAGTAATAGCCATGCAACCCCAAAAGTCTCAAGTTTAGTCCAATCAAGTTTCTAAAAATTGCAAATTTACCCCCAATACTTTCAAAAAATTTTGCAATCTAGTCCTTTTGATTTATCTTTTGATCCCTATAATCCAATTAATATTTATCTTAAATTCTAAACCCTTATTTCTCAAAAATGCCAAATTCAAAGGTGTTACAATTGATAAATTTTATAATATATGAAAAAACATCGTGCTCAACTTTGATATAGATATGTATTTTGATTTCATAAATTATAAAATTTGGATTTGAACTTTTGTGTTATATAGTTTTTGCCCTCCCTCCACTTTTATTTCTGGGCCAAAAAAAAATGAGAAGAGTGAAATGAAGAGAAAACATGTTTGAGAGAAGTTTAGTGAAGGGTTTCTTGTGGCTTAAAATTTAGAGATATTTTTATATTTTTGTCTGAATTGGGGTGTGGATACAAAGTTTCATTTCCCTTGGGGAGTGCAAACCAAATTAATTCAAATGAAAAGTGAAAACAGAAGTAAAAGTGGGTATCCCTACTGATCTTCAATGTACCATATTTCTATTATTAAACATGAAAAATATTAATATATACTACATAAAAAAAGAAAACCCTTATACACTCACAAAAATACAATTTTCAAATTACTAAATACCAATGTATTCAAAATTGGACTGAACAATGAATTGACGACGTTATTAATTACTGGTTCAATTGGTTTAATCATCAATTGAACTAGTATGACACCATAATGACGTGATAATTATATTAAATTTTATAAATATAAATATAATATTTTAATATTACCAAAAAATAAAACCTTTAATTGATATAGAAATAATATTATTTAAAAAATTAATTTACTTATTTTTAAGTATATTTTTAGAAAATAATATTATTTCACAATTAGTCAACTGTAAATAAAAAAAATAATATTTCACATTAATTTAAATAACAATTTATTTTATGCTTCAACTTCAAATAAAAATAAGTTTTTCTACGCTAAATATTCAACATAATTTAACAAATATTAAACAAAATAAAACAACATATTAAACATAAATATTCATATATAACTATCACTTCATTAAATTTCAAGAAAATAAATTCATATTTTAAAAAATTACATGTCTAAAATCTTTAATCATCATTCAACTCATAATTTATTATTATTTTTTTACATTTTTTTAAAAATTAATTTTTAAATTTAAAAAAGAAAAAAAAATAAGTGAACCGGTCAAAAATTGGTTGATTTATTGTAATTAGAATATTAATACAAGTCAATTAATTTCAAAACATGATTAGAGTGTTAATTGCATGCCCATTTGGTTTTATTTTCATTTTTAATTTTTATTTTCATTATTTTTAAAATATTGGAAAGTAGTTAGTGGAAATAATTTAAAAATGAGTTTGTATTTGGATAAATTATTGAAAAAATAATTATGTTGATTTTAGTAAATTATAATTGTAGATAAAAAGAGATAAAAATAATGAAATCGAGAGAATATATATAAATTATTGAGAACATATACATATTATATTATTGAAAAATGTGTTCTCAAAATAAAATAAAAATAATATTGAATGAAATAATATAAACAATTATGTATTTTATTTTTTAAATAATAAAAAAATATGAAAATGAACTTTAAAAATGAACCAAACGAGCCGTTAATCTACTATTAAACAGAAGATTAAAAGAGCACCCTGGATGATCCTTCAACCAGTCAAATAGTCCGATTCACATTCAAGATTGTCTAACGTACACACAGACACCAAATCGTGAGCTAATTTTGTCGGCTTTCACCGGCCCTCGACGTTCCCATCAAAACCTCATACAGAAACTGTTCTTATAAGGAGAAAAGTCGTCGTTTCCAAATTGAGTTTCTCATAAAGATTCTTCTTATACGGGAAACTCTGTTTGAACAAGTAAATCCGATTCTTTTCTTTATTTCTTTGGCAACTTGCTCCAGAAAATAGAAAAAGAAGAAACAACTCTGGTCATCTACTTTTAGATTGTTTTTTGTTGGTTTTAGCATAAGGTTCTAATCTTTGTCACCTTTGCTGATTTTAGGAAAATGGGCTTTTTCTCAATGAGATAAAAAAGAAAAAAAGAAAAAAAAAGAAGAGAAATTAGAGTACGTAATCAACTTTGATTGTGATCTAGGTTTCGTGTTTGTTGCTCTCCATTTTCTAGGCTATGAAAAGAGTGTTTTCATATGCTTATATCGTATTAAAATCTTGATTATTATAATGTTTTTTGTTTGTGGGTTTTTTGGTGTACAGTATTTTGATAATGGCGAGGAAGATGCTTATTGATGGTGAGCTGGGCAAAACCAATGAGGCAGAGGCTCAATATGACTTTGATTTGTTCGTGATTGGGGCAGGAAGTGGTGGAGTTCGTGCCTCTAGATTTTCCGCTCAGAATGGAGCTAAGGTACAAGTGCAGAAATTTCTCTTCTAAGTTTGCACAATCATACATTTGTATACGTTTAAATAGCTTTATTTCTAATTCATTTCTATTTTTCTGGGAGTAGAAACTCTAAATGCTTAATTATTTGATTTTACAAGTAATTGATTTGTTTTGATTCCTTGAGCATATATTTAAATCGACTTTATGTATTTATGATTATTGAATTTGGCATTTATCTCTGATTTTTCCTTTATTTTGGTTTTACCAGACAACAATAGCTGGTTCATTTGGAGTCCCAATTTTATATAGTTAGATTGTTGAATAATGGAAATGGATCTAGATGGATGGGACCAAGATAGAGGATGTACATCTTCCGAAGAGTGTTTTATCATATTATTGTTCCTTAGTATTTTGGCAGCTTTATATTATCTTGGCTATATATTAGAATTCACCTAGTCTTTTTTTACTAAAGATTTCTTTCTTTTTTCTTCTAGGGTTATATTCCTTAGATATTGCCATGTTCTTGTAATTAATTTTTGACCGAAAAGATTTAATTGTGTTACCAGGTAGCTATATGTGAGCTTCCATTTCATCCTATCAGCTCTGAAGTGATTGGAGGAGTTGGTGGAACGTAAGTCTAAAATTGTTACCACATTAGTTTTATAAGTGATGCATCTCGCTTTCACATTATGCATTGTTCTAGGACCTTTATTGCAGTTGATGGGTTTTTGTGTTAGTTTCTGCTCCATCTTCCAGCATATATTTGTTCTGTTTACCTCAACAGATTCATATCTTTGCCAGCCCATGAAATGGAAATCTGCAATTGGCTGGAATTTTATTGCACTGACTATAGTTCATGAACCTATTTCTGTTCTTGTTTAAACAAAAAACCAACTAGTGTCTTCAGTGAATAAGTTCTTGATTACTGAATTTTCCATCATTAATGAAGTGTCTTCTGACTATTCTATTTTATGGAGAACCCCTATTAAGTAATCTGTTTTATATCTACTGAATGAAGGTTGGATTTACCTTTTTTTGTTCCCCCTTTTAATGCTGATATTATTTCATATGGAAATTGAACGTCATTCTGGAGTTAGTATCAATTAGGACTGTTTGGCTAATATGTAGAAACAATTGATTTCTCCTATACTTTCACGGTATACATTTGAGTTGTGTTTCTTTCAGACTTGGGGTGGAGTAAGATGTTTGTTACTTTTAACACTTTCAAGGTCACTATCTAATTTTTTTGTAGTCCTGAAGAAATTGAGATCAAAACAGTTCCCAACTTGTCTTGTTTCTTCATTTGCTGGTTGCTATAGGTCTTTTCTTGATCATGGCATCAGCATTTAACATTCTACTGTTAGTTTTTCTTTCCCCAGATACATACTGGGGTTGAGTTTGTATCCTAGACCTTTCACATATAGGTGTAAAGACGGTGCCACTAGGCCAAATGACCAGTTTGGAGTGTTTAATTGAGCCTTTTGACTATCAATAGATAAATTTATGGACTTGTCCTGTATTGTTGTAATGATTTTCATTGTGGTAGGAGGATATGTGCAAAAGACATCCACATACAACATTTTTTCATGCCTTCATCTTAGGTTGGTCTATAATCGCTACTGTCACCGGTCAAACATGTAATAGCTTATATTTTTCCTTTGTGGATAAGTGAACTGTTCTGAAGTAGCAGTGATGTATATGATTAGTTATTGAACTTTATTCATTTATTCTTCACGTTGCTCAACAAGTTTGGAGCAATGGGATTGAAAGTGAAGCTAAAGAGCTAATGTATTTACATATTTCAGGTGTGTCATCCGTGGTTGTGTTCCTAAAAAGATTTTGGTCTATGGTGCTTCATTTGGGCCTGAACTGGAGGTGAGATTCTCACTTAATCATGAAGAGATGATCAGGCAGCATTGTTTTTTCAAAAAATTTATGTTCAACCATTTCTTTTGTTCTTTGTGCTGATTTATGATCTAGTTTTTCTTCTTTGATAATATTACTTGGACTTGAATATTCCTTTAGAAGAGAAGTAGTTATATGCAGTTCTTTCCTTTAGTCTTGCAAACCTATTTTCTCTATTAAAATATGGAAGTCTTAAGTTATGCCTGGAACCATTCTTTTAGTTGTGCTGATTTATGCTGATTGAGAAGTGTGGGATGCTGGAAAAACTTTTGTTACTAAATTGTTTTAGGATCCAATGGATTATCCAGTTTTTATTTAGAACCAAGTATATTTGGAGTACTTAGTTCTGTAGTTGCTTCATTTCTGAGTGGTTTGTTTGTTCCTCCTATTTTCTATTTCAGTTACTTGTCAGTGGTGGGTGAAAATTTACATTTCCATTCAAACAATGTGTAAAGTACTTTTTGGCTTGCAGGACGCAAGGAATTATGGGTGGGAACTGAATGAAAGAATTGATTTCAATTGGAAGAAACTTTTGCACAAGAAGGTCAGTTAAATATATTGGAAAAAAGTTCTTTGATGCCTGTTAGGCTGTATGTTAGTCAAATGCACAAGCTTAACATCTTCCATTTTGGCACCTTTATGACTTATGGACAGTTCTTTCTTGAACATCTGATGTTATTAGTAAGGGGGGAAGAATCTGAATTATATTGAGGAGTGGTTAGACTTTCTATTGATATTTTAACTTTTACATAGAAGACTGTGCAAGACCTGCTTATTGATTTTTACTCTCTTGTAAATGTAAATTTACAATATAAATGAAGTGGTGAAAGGAAAGCTTCTTTCTATAGCTACATAGAAAGTCTCTCGTATGGAAGATCGAGGCTTGTTATGTCAAAAACATTCTTGTGTGAATGTATGTTAGTTGGTTATTCTTATAACTTGTAATGGTGTTTGTTGTTTGTCGATTTCCGAATAAGTGGCACTTTGCAGATTTTATTGATTGATCAAAACTGCCTTATCATCTTTCAGTTCGCAAGTTATATGCAACTTTTCTGGTTCCCACTTGCAGACTGAAGAAATAATCAGATTAAATGGGATCTACAAGCGGTTACTTGCAAATGCAGGAGTTAAGCTATTCGAAGGGGAGGGAAGGGTTGTTGGTCCTAATGAAGTTGAAGTGATTCAATTGGATGGAACCAAAATCAGCTATTCAGCAAAACACATTCTGATTGCGACTGGAAGCCGAGCTCAGCGTCCAGCTATTCAAGGGCAGGTATGTGATTTTTATTCAATATGATTTACTGTCTACTAATCTATTGACTTTGATTTATGTGCATTGGGTTAATCTTAATGCGTTCTTGGAATTTTGGTTTTAAATATGTACAGAAGCTGTTATTTATTTATTCCTGCCCAACTTGAATTTGGGTCCTACATAGAGACTAATATTTGTGGTAACAATACATGACATTAGAGATTTTTAGTATTTCCTGTTGTTTTTATTCAAACTATTAGCTGGACTGTTAACTTCTTCTATTTCTTATCTATAATGAAGTTTACCTGTTTTTGTTGTTCTTATTTAGGAATTGGCCATCACATCAGATGAAGCATTGAGCTTAGAAGAGCTACCTAAGCGAGCTGTCATACTTGGCGGAGGGTATGGTACCTCCACACTTTTTTCTCTTCTCTTTCTCTTTCTCTTTCTCTGTCTCTTTCTCTCTCTTTTTTCTCTTCCATTTGGATGCCCAGGAATTGACTTTCCTTTCTTTTAATGCAGGTATATTGCTGTTGAGTTCGCTTCAATATGGCGAGGAATGGGTGCAAAAGTGAATTTGTGTTTCAGAAAAGAACTTCCTTTAAGGTCATAAAGCTCCCGTGACTTTCATTTCTTCAACTTGGTTTACTTGCTCCTTGCTCTTGGAATGAAGCTTATGGATCATAGGCACACACTTGTATTAATCCATGTACAATTTGTTTCATATGTTAAGTTCTCTGATATTGTGCTCTCGATTTTGGGAGTTTACATTTTCCATCTGGATGGGATATTTTACGCAGCGATTTGGGTAGTCCCCAAATGGGTCTAGGAGCTGTCGGATGCGCATATGGTGATATCATATAGTGAATTGATGACATCATATATATGGTCTAATGGCCTCTAACCCCACTTTGTTAGTATCCAAGTGGGTGGTGGAATGAGCCTCAGGTTGTCATATATTTATTGCATTCTATATTTATCTTCATGAATGTTTGAACTTTCTGCAAAATAGATGCGTGACCCAATCAGCAAATCCCGAAGAAACACAATTTCATAGAATATTTAAAAAGAAAGTGGGACTTCAATTTGAATCTTGACATGACTAAGGTCATTTGATGGAATTTTCTCATGGGTCTAAATATTTGGTTTTTTCAGTTTTATTGCTGATTTTATTTAACAGTTGAAGTTTCATTGTGATAGCTCGTTTGCTCTTTTCTTCTGTAAACTACTATATCTATGGGCTCAAATTGTTTGTTGAGATCTTGAAAATTAGAATTAAGTTTTGGTTTCAATTTGATTTTGCATTGCTTAACATTATGTTTGTTTTAATTTTTCCTGGTCCTTGCTTATGGACAATGATTTAAGAACAAACAAATATGTAGAAATGTGATATTGGTTGTGGCGTGCTGCGTCTACCTTTCTATGATAAGTTTAGCTATGTTATGATTTTTCTCACAGATTTTGGACTATAGCAGTTTACAATTCATTTGTGATCTTGAAGGTTGACTAATTCAGTTTGTGTCTTCCTAAGCTATGAGGGGTTCATCCAGCAAAGTGAATCAAAAAGATCTTGATGCATGAATTAGTGCTAGAGATTCCAAATCATGTTTCAATTGTGGCTTAAATGGATCCTTGTCTAACTTATAGGAAAGTGAGAAGTTTTTTGAACTGATTTCTGAAACATATCTGATGATATTCCTTCAAGAATGTTGAGAAATACTAAGTAAACCATTCTGATTATAATTTGACCTCAATACGTAATCCCTAAAGATATCTTAGCAAAAAGCAATAAATTAATAGACACTGCTAGTTAAACAGGCCAAAGACAGAATGTGAAACTTATGAAAGGAAATGATAACACTAAGATGTTAAAGCGTAAGTGGGTTGATTTTTTTGTCAATCAAACTTGCTTCTCAATTTCATCTATTATATTACTGATGCAGTTTATCTCATGCTATTTTTACATAAAATCTTATCACAGAGGTTTTGATGACGAAATGCGAGCAGTGGTTGCTAGAAATTTGGAAGGCAGGGGTGTTAATCTGCATCCTAGGACAAACTTAACTGAGGTGCTCCCCCTTTTTTGCCTATACTTATTGCATCACCTTCCCTCACATTTCACACAGACAATAAAGCTGTAGACTTGTGTTCTTTTTTATGATAGTGGTGTAGCCCCTTATTTCAATATGTGAGGAAATAACTTTGTGATGCAGCTGGTTAAAACAGAAGATGGCATAAAAGTTCGTACTGACCATGGCGAGGAAATTATGGCTGATGTTGTACTCTTTGCCACTGGTAATTTTAAGCAATTGTCCATTCGTACACTCTAGTTTGGCCAATTTATTGTTTTCAAAGTATTTCTGATGCCGAAACTTGCTTTAGGTGAAATGATGTCCACATGAACTGGTCAAATTCTTCTGCCACACAAATTTTAACAATTAGTATTTTCTCCTTTATTTGGATTGAAATTAGTAACTTGAGTAAAGGTCCACATTTAGAGGCACAAGATGTTTTTATTGTTAACTTTGCTTAGATTAGGCCATATTTAATCATATATTTGTGAGTTCTCAACTTTCCCCATGCTTATGCATTAGGTTCAGCTTAATTTACATCCACTTTTAAATCCTTGGCGCTATCTCAAAATCCCTTTCATGAAGAGTTTGGTTAGTTGCTTCAGGCCTCTAAAGCAAGATGAAAGTGTCCTGCAGGCAGAACTGAAATGCCAATTAAAGGATTCTCTATGTAGTCATTTTATAAATCCCTAATCTTTGCTTATTAATGATGAATAAAGGTAATAGATAGATTACTGTTAATAGTTTGTTTCTTTATTGGTGACTAAGAAAACAATATACCTTTCATATGAGTGTTGCACATAAGGTAGAAAGCATATTCTTGTTCATATTACTACCATGCATGTGATACTTAGCACTGTGGCTCATTGAGTGGAATTCTTAGACCCTGTTTTTAAATCATTTTTGTTTATTAGCAATGCACAACAGTCAGCATTTTCATATTACTGAACTTGCGATACGTTGTACTGCAAATTATAATTTTTTAAGGACACGACAAACAAAAATCTTTCTAATTTTTTTGGCTACCCTTTTACTTCTGGTAAGAGGCTAATGATGATTGTCTTCTCATTTGTTGCAGGTAGGGCTCCTAACACGAAAAGGCTAAACCTGGAAGCTGTAGGTGTTGAGCTTGATAATAGGACTGGAGCTGTCAAGGTGACTTGCTATCTATTGATTTCCTTTGATTTTCACCCCATATTCAAAAACTTGGTGTTTATTTTTATTTTTTTTTTTATTTTTGGGGTGAGGGGCGGGGTGAAGTTGGGGAGATGAGGGGCTGGAGAAATGATGAAACTGTTTGATCTAGTTATAAAAACTTTTGACATGTTGGGTCTCTTGGTTTTAACATTTTTCATGTTTTGCTGTTTTGCTTTATTTTTTCGGCTTGTTGACAAGGCATTCTAGTTCTTTCGCTTAGCAGTTATGTTGTTAGGTTGCAATATTGGGTATTGTTTAATTTTCTTGCATTTGCAATGTCAGGTTGATGGATATTCTCAGACCAACGTACCTAGTATATGGGCCATAGGAGATGTTACAAACCGGATGAATCTTACTCCTGTTGCCTTAATGGAAGGAACCTACTTTGCAGTATGCTCTTTTCTGTTAAACTCTCACTATAACTTCCTTGGATGTATCATGGTACATATATTGATTTTTTCCTCTCAATTAGATGTAACATACTTGTTCTATATTTAATATTGTTTGCAGAAAACTGTTTTTGGTGGACAGCCAACGGAACTTGATTACAACCATATCCCTTGTGCTGTGTTCTGGTATTACCATCTTTTTATTGCCAAAATCTCGTGAATTTCATTCTGTATCTGCAAAATTTTTGAAGGTGAAGAAATTCTAGTAAATCTATACACTTAATGTATAACAGGAATAGAAGAAACAAAGATGGTTTTAGGGTGTCTTTTCTTTCTTGGATAATATGAAGAATTTATAATATAATCAATTTGTTGTTGATAAAATTTTTATACAGCAGCATTTTGGTTATATATTTGAAAGATGACTTGTGGTAGAAAACTATTTTGGAAATACAACAAAGATATACTTTTGGAAAAGTACCTCACATTTTGAGAACCTTACTGATAAGCATGTTGGTTATTTTAGTCCAAGAACTGCCTTATAAATAGTTAATAGATCTTAGTTTACTCCCTCTGTCCCAAAATTGTGACCCCCAGTTCTTTTCCAGGATGTTCCAAAATAAGGCAACATTTCCTAAAACGGAAGTTGTTTCCCATAATACCTCGCAATATTACACCAATGTGGATCACTACTTTCCATGATAGTAATTTAAAGATACGTAAACTTTCACTTTTTCAACTGCCAACTATAAAGTTCTGATCCGAGTCAAATGGAGCTTGTATCTTGGGATTGTAGGAGTATAGGTTGTGATATGTCGGAGCTAAATAGATTAGATATTGTTCTGTCACTTCCCTATTTGCTCTCTCCTTGCTTTCCAGCTTTGAAGATATAATCTTCATAACACCAGTTGTAACCTTCATAGTTCCCTCTATTATGTTGCTAATACTAGCTTGATATCTTTAGTGAAGACTTGTATTAACATTTTCTCTGTGTTGTTTATTTCTTATTTAACTTTTTGTTACCCTCTGTGCTGAACCTTGTACGCTATGTTACTTGACAGCATACCACCACTCTCTGTAGTTGGCCAAAGCGAGGAACAGGCTGTAGAGAAAGCAAATGGTGATGTTTTAGTTTTCACATCAACATTTAATCCGATGAAGAACACGATTTCTGGGTATGCTTGTTGGAAGTTTATTTTGTATGCTTAAAATGTAATTTGTTGACTTATGTTAGTGAAAATCTAAGGAGGATAAATACACTGTGCTCCCCTATTATTGTGGTAATGACGCTGACCTTGCTTTTCAATATTACTACCTCCTTTGGATTGTTGGAATTTGGCAAATGACAAATTTACCCTTAAATAAGATCTTGTAGAAAAGATAAAATCATTTCAAAGATATATTTTTAAAAGGCAATGCCTTCCACCCATACTATGCAATTCCCTGGCCCCTGCCCGAACCTTCACCTTCACTGTGTTTGTTGCCTCTCACACAACTCTCACGACGTGAAAGCTCTCTCTCTCAGGCCATGTTCTACCATACTCTCTTGGTCATTTTATCTAAGTTGTCTCTCTCTTGACTGTTCTCTCTCAGCCATCTCTTTCTCAAAGGCATTCTCTCTCAACCATTTCTCTCCTCAATTCTCTCTGAACCATTTCTCTCATAAATATAAGCAAGAATAATTTGGAAAGAATTAAAATTCTAGTTATGACAGCATCAAATTCTAGCAGTTTGACTAATAGAGAGGGGTTGACTATAACATAAAGATAAGTTATAAGGGAAACATGTGTAATTTTGAAATCAAGATAAGAGGTTTGAGTATTTACATATAGTTACAGGTCAAGGCATTGTAATTTTCCCTATCTAAAAATTTGTAATGTCCCTGCGACTTGAATATTCTGCAGATTCAACTCTTAACTATGCATCTTTATTTGTTGCTAATCACTATCTATAGCTTGCCTTCCTGTTTACACACATCATGAATTCATAATATTATAGCTGCATCTGTTTGGAAATATACTGCCTCTGTCTGTAAGGAATTGCTAATGGTTTAATTTCTTGAATTTGATTTAGCTTTATATTTTTATATGTATCAATTAATTTTCTTTGTGAGTAACATGATGATATCTGATGTTTTGGTATAGACGACAAGAGAAAACAGTCATGAAGCTTGTTGTTGATGCTGAGACTGATAAAGTTCTTGGAGCATCTATGTGTGGGCCAGATGCACCTGAGATTATGCAGGTATTAATTAGATTCTTCCCCTTTATCATTTTCATTATGACATCTAGTGCTTCAGACATCTTCTCTTGTAAAATAACAGGAAAAACAGGTAACTAGATTTGATCTTATCAAAAAACAATTTCTTATCTATGCTAACCATAGTTGTGTCTTAGATTGGAACTTCTGATTCTTGTTATTCAACTCTATTTCTCAATATGAATGTCCACTTGGAAACTGAAAGCTGTAATTAGTTGCTTATAGAAATAAACTTGGACTGTTCTTTTGTTGATTATTATTTTGGCAAGCAAGTAATTCATGTGCTTATATTTTGTATGACGTACAATAACATGTAAGCAGCAACTGTCCTTGCTCAATGTTTTAGACTTTAGAGGGTATTTGGGTGAGCTTATAAGCTCCTTAAAACATGTTACATGATATTTGACAGTTCATGAGATGTCGTAACTCGTAAAGTTCGAGGAATTTTTTTATTTTTTTTTAAAAAGGAGCCTTTAAACTTGCAAACTAAGAAGTTAGGATCTTATAATCTCTTTTAAAAAGAGTGAGGAGATGCTAAATTATTTCTAAAATTTTAGTAAACTTCATTAATTTTTTAACTGTATTGATTACAGAAGAGCCATTATTAACATGTTATAAGCTCCAAATTGCTGTTTTAAAAATAAGATCTAATATCTAATAAAGTCTAAACTTATGTGGGAGAGCTCATAAGACCTATTAAATGAATTTGGTAAAAACACTCTCTTAATTGGCATATTGTGCGGAAAGCTGGGTTCACTTTATTGTCTTTGTGTTTTAATGCTTTGCTTGAATAAAGCTGGGTTCACTTTATTCTCTTTGTGTTTTAATGCTTTGCTTGAATATGCACGAAGATGTCAAATATAAAATTAGAATATAATAGGATTAAAGTTGGTGGGGTGCGGCATCATCCCCTGAAGGGTATATTTGTATATGCATCAGAAGTAGATTATTGGGCTTTAGCCAAGTGTTATTTTTGCTTGGAGTGAATTATAAAGATCTTTTTTGGATGTCCATAGGGCATTGCTATTGCACTCAAATGTGGAGCTACCAAAGCGCAATTTGACAGTACGGTAAGTTTCATCAACTGTGAGGGCGAAAATTTAGACCATCTAACTAATGCTGCTGGCACTTAACATTTACTTGATATTGGTCAGGTTGGGATCCATCCTTCTTCTGCAGAGGAATTCGTGACAATGCGGTCGGTGACAAGGCAAGTCTCTGCTGGTAAACCAAAGACCAACCTATAGAACAGAATTTGAATCTATGTGATTCTATTTGGCTAGTTGGATGCACTGTTATTACAATTGATAAGATTTACTTTATAGCACATATACAAGTGAGAAGTTGCCTGTAGGATGAGCTGATTCTGAGACTTCAGGGCCAATGGTATATTTTGTCTCAACTCTCAAAAGTGTGTTATTGCCGCAACTATTGAATAAAACTGTGCGCTAGTGTTTCCAAAGTAATTTGGCATCTGCAATTAAGAAATAGCTTTGCTGTATTTGAAAAAATTCATTTTCTCCGAGATTCTTAATAATAGCTTAAATATTTAGTTGTAGACCTGTAGAATGCACTCTTAATCAAGGACAATCAGTTTAGAAAACCTACGCTTCATTTTTTAATATTTCATCCACTCGTTTGGGAAATGCCCAATTTGGTCTATCCCTCAATTTACAGACTTCAAGATGCAATTGATATTTCTTGATTAAGGGTGTAATATTGTATCATTTTAACAATCAAAATATGATAGGAAAAAAGGATCTTTGTTTGAGGGTTTTTTTTTATATGCCTATGATTTCGATTGGATCATTTTTATATATGCAATTTTTATATACCTATCATTTTAACGATCAAAATATAATTTCATGTATTTTATGTTTCCTGTCCTGTGCTCCACAATGGTATTTTGGCATTTTCCTTATTTTATGAGGAAAAATAAGATGGAAAATGAGAAACATATTCCATTCTACAAGATAAATAGGTATCGGACTAAATTTAGATGAAACACATGCTTTATTTTATTTTTTTTCCCCATTTTTTTCAGTGTTTAAAAGTTTTTTTTATACACAAAAGGATTATTATACCCTTTGTATATCAACATTTAGATTTTTTAACAAATGAATGGTCCAGATTAAATAATCTATATATATTAAAAATATTACATATTTATTTACATCTAAACATATATATTATTATATGTGCATATATATATATATATGTGTGTGTGTATATATCCACCTTAAGGCTGCCACCGAAATAAAAAGATTTAGGAAGTAATAAAACAAAAATTAAATGTGATCATAAGAAATTATTTAAATTAAATAGAAAATATATAAAATAATTAAGAATAACTTATTTTCACGTGTCAAAATTTAGGATTAAACGAGCAACAAATAAGAAGTAGGTGGTATAAGTATGATTTTAAAAACTGAGGAGTGGTGGTTTTTTACCCTCTTTTCTGAAAAGGACATTTTAGCTTATTGATCACAATAAAGTTAAAATGCAGTTAACCCCACCTTGCTCCTTCAAATGCAAACAAGCATTCTTCTCATTCATGGTGGAAAAGGAAGGGAAGATTTTCTTGGGGAGTCGTTGGTGCCCACCCACTTTGACATCTTTTTTGTTAAATATTTTTTTATAAAAATAATTAATTAAAAAAATACACCTAATATATACCATCAATTTAATATAGAAAATAAAATATAAAATAAAATAAAGAATTTAAAGCAGTTTTGATTGCAAGAATGCACAACACATGAAAAGATACAAGAAAAAAGTTAATTTTCATGATTAGCTTTGCATATAAAACTACATATTTGCACGTAGTCATCTAAAAGTGCAACTCAACCACCACTTAGAATCCATGGTTGTGAATGGACCGAATATATATATATATATATATTACCCAATTCATCCAAGAATTACTCTAAAGAAAGTTATTACATGTTATGGGCAAAAACACTAAACTAACATGAAAACTAGGTTACAAGACCAAATAGACATTTTTTCATAATATTTTCTTTATGAATAGCTGAAATTAACCTAGAGAGGTCGAAACTCAATGCCTTCAACAATGAGGCCCTCCTTCATGTATGCATCCATCTCTACTATAATCCCGTTAGTATTGTCCTGATAAACATAGAAATCTCCCATTTCTATTTCCATCCATCCATCTGCTCTACGATTACTTGTTGGTTGAACGTGCACTACGTGATCTTGCTTCTTGGAATCGTAATCTGATTCATTATGAAAAACTCTGATGATCGAATTTACTATGTGTAACTCTTCATACGTCCCAATGAAGTCAAACACAAGATATGCGGCATAAAGTGTTTCTGGGGACAGCATTTTTGCATCGATCCTGGCCTGAAGATGGCAAAACCGTGATCTTCTAAGCTCAGCCACCTCCGAAAATCTGGAAGGAAATAGAAAATATTTAATACTGAATATTAAAAAGCACGTACGTACTTGAAGCAGGTG
>JACGDI010003803.1:67601-94057 GCA_014898725.1 Jacaranda copaia | reverse complement strand
AATATTGTCAATTTATACTTCAATTATTGTTTTAATTGTATGCTTCAAATATCAGTTATCTAAATTTAGTAATTATATAATTCATATAAGTAATAGTGTACATTAGTTGTTTGCAACTGAATTTTAGGGATATTATTTGTTTTATGGTGTATACGATGTGTTATACATCATGTTTGAGCATGCTTTGGGCAACTATTCCTGCAAACTCATGATTAATATGATTAGTATTATTTTCAAATAATATGATATCAAAATTCAAATTTTCAGTACTTAAATTGTAACTTGCAATACAAATCTCCAATTTAGTATTATGTTCTAGTTTTTTTGGCAGCAAAATTCAAGTTTTCAATATTTTAATTCTAACTTTGCAGTACACAAAATCTCTAATTCAATATTTTGTGCAAGTCTTTTTGGTACAAAAATTCTAATTTTTAGTATTTAAATTGTGAATTGCAGTACACAAAATCTCTAATCCAGCATTCTGTGTAAGTCTTTTTGGTACAAAAATTCAAAATTTCAATATTTAAATTGTGATTTGCTATTACAAAACCTCCAATGCAATATTATGTAGTTATGTATCTCTTTTTTCTGCAAAAATGATGGTTGAAACTCAGGGACCCGTATACCAAACTATCAAAGGTAATAGAGACTCCAAGCTATATTCTCGATGCTCTCAAGGGTGTTTTAAAAATATTATGAAAGAGTTAGATGGTAAGATGAGTTTTAAACACACTGAAGCACTAAAGAGAACCCCATTTTTTGCATACCTTAAAATGACTCACTTGAGTAAATTGAGTACTAATAGTGTTATTAGAGCTAAAGCTCTCTTAAGAAGGTTTGATATTTTCTTTTATTTTTTATAACAATATTAGGCTTCCTTTTACCGTGAGGGACTTTTCTATTATTGCAGGGTGCAGCAGTGGGGCAACCTATAAATTTTGATATAAAGATAGAGTCAGAAACTATCAAACGAATATTTGAAGGAAAAAATAAAAATGTCACTCAAGTTAAGATTTGTAAAAGATTGAAAGAGTTGGCAGAAAAGCATAGTGATGAGGATATAAATGATATTATTAGGATGTACATACTACTAGTTTTTAACTATATTTTGTTTCCAACTAGTAACTATTTGATGCCTAGATTCCTTCTACCATACGTGAATGATTTATCTTGCATTAGCCTTTCTGCATAGGGAATTGGTGCATTTAAGTTTTTGCATAATGAGATTTTGGTGCATTTAGGAGATAAAATGAGGAAAGGTCCCAAAAAAAAAAAAAAACATTTTGATGGATGTAGTATTGACCAGATGGTAAGTTAATAGCATTGTTACTATTAATATTTTTTATTAGTATTATTGAGTAACTGTAACATTACATGATTTTTCATCTCAATGGCAGGCTTAGGTTTATGAGTGTATTCCTTACTTGGGAATGGCAAATTCATTGCATTCATTTCCACAATTCCTTCAATGGTATGAGAGTAAGATCTCTACCAAAGTTGCTAATGCAGATGAAAAATTCAAGATGATTACTAGAAATATGATAATAACTTTATTCCTTATCTTTGTTGTTATAATAGTTTTATATACATATAAAATTACAAGCTAAAGTGTAGAGTTATGTTTAAATAGGTTCTAGATATTTATCCATTTCCCGATGAGGAAATATTGTTGTTACTAATGCATCATGGAGCACCAACTGCTGATGTGTATAGCTTGTAAGGAATGCTGATTGAGAAAGAGAGAGATAGAATTACTGAAAGAAAGACTTTTCTTTCTTGAGAAAAATAAAGGACTTGCTATTGGAGTTGAGGCTGAGTAGGAGAAAGACAAAGGAAAACTAAAAGAAAAAGAGCCAAAAGAAAAGGAAGAGAAAGAAGAAGAAGAAGATAGTGAGGAAGAAGAGGAAGAAGAGAATAAAGAAAAAGATGAGGAAAAAGAAGAGGAAGAGAAAGAGAGAGAAGATAAAGAAAAATAGGTGGAAAAATAGGAGGAATTAAAAGAGCAAGATGAAAGTGATGATGGTGGAATTCACCTAAAAGTCCTAAATTAGGAGATGTTCTACCCTCGGAAGTGACCATAGCTTCTATCAAGAAAAGTATGTGAGATCGAGGTGAGATGACCAAAAAGAAATGGACACTGTTTCACCTAACACCACACCATGATGGACTAGAGTAAAGTAGATTGCTCATAAGAATTGTGGCAAGAAGAAATAGGTGTGTATATACAAGTTTTAAATACTGCATTTTGGAGTTTTTATACTTGATGTAAGTGAGACAAATACTAAATTGCATTAAAAAAAATATACTACATAGCTGGACTGAAGTACAAGATATATGTATTGCATTTTTTAATTTGTGTATAATTTGTATATTTAGATTATTAGAATTGATGGTGTTTATAATTTATAGTATAATTTAGAAATTTATTTATAAATAGATACTAGTAAAGATATATATATATATATATATATTACAAATGAGGTCAAAATAACTACATAAGTAGTAGAACTTAATGTATGAATGTAGAAAAAGTAAGTACATAAACACAAAAAATAAGTACACAACATTAGCGAATTAAATACATAAATGTAGTTCTGGAGTACATGATTGCCAAAATTGTGTATTTTTTCACCGATTTCCAATATTATTCTCGGCATATAAGGGATCGAGTTCAATTCAGTTTAATCTGCCCATTAGTTGATCATAAGATCATGGCATATTAGTCCTAGGGCCCATATATGTTCACTAGTTTTCCATGATGGTGTCAAGAGAATACATTGTGCTTATACATCAATGGTTTATACTACTTTAAATAAGAGCACAAGTAGTCAAATGTGGGTGTTTGAGTTCCCAACTGTTAAAACACATACTATCATGATCATTTCTTCAATAAACCATAATTGTTTTGCATCGAGGTGTCTTATGTGTTGTTGCACACATCAAATTGAGTCTTATCTTAGCCTTTGGAAAAGCAAATGCATGAAACACGAAAAAAAAGTACATAACATTAGCAAACTAAGCACATAAATGTAGTTCTGGAGTACATAACTGCCTTAGCACATAAGAATCAAGTTCAATTTAGCCTAGTCTGGCCATTGCTTAATCATAAGATCACAGCATATTAGTCTTAGGACTCATATAGTCATGATAGATTCACTAGTTTTCCATGGTAGTGTCAAGAGGATACATTAGCACATACATCAATAGTTTATACCACTTTGAATGAAAGCGCAAGTACTCGGATGTGGATATTTGAGTTCCCAACTATTAAAACATGTACTATCATGCTCATTTCTTCAACAAACATATTTTTGTCGCGTCGAGGTGTCTTATGTGTTGTTGCATGCATTGAATTGAGTCTCATCTTGATCTTTGGAAAGGTAAATACATAAAACACAAACAATGAGCATAGAACATTGGCAAACTAAGTACATAAATGCAGTTCTGGAGTACATAACTGCCAAAATTGTGTATTTTTTTACCAATGTTTGGTATCATTCTTAACACATAAGGGATTGAGTTCAATTCGGCTTAATCTAGCCATTGTGTGACCATAAGATAATAGCATATCATTATCAACACATTAAGGATTTTTGGTACCATCCATGAATAGTTTCACACTACTATAAATGAGACCACAAATGGTTGGATATAGAAGTTTGTATTCCAAGCTATTTCAACATATGCATATCTAAATTATTTCTTCAACAAACCACGATTATGTCACGTTAAGATGTTTTATGCATTGTTACATGTATCGAATTAAGCCTCATCTCAACCATTAGCAAAGTAAGTACATAAAATATGAAAAATAAGTACACAACATTGGCAAATTAAGTATATAAATGTAGTTTTGAAGTATATAACTGCCAAAACTGGGAACTTTTTTGCCCTTTTTTTGTATTATTCTCAACACATAAGGGATCGAGTTTAATTCAACCTAATATAGCCATTGCATAATCATCAGACAATGGCGTATTATTATTAGCACATTAGGGATTTTTGGTACCATCCATGAATGGTTTCACACTACTATAAATAAGACCGCAAATGGTTGGATGTAGGTGTTTGTGTTCCAAACTATTTTAACATGTGTGTATCCAAACCATTTCTTCAACAAACCACAATTTTTCACATTGGGGTATCTTATGTGTTGTTGTATGTATCGAATTGAGCCTCATTTCATCATTTGGAAAAGCAAGTGCACATATATGAAATATAAGTACACAACATTAATAGATTATGTTCATAAGTGCAATTTTGGAGTATATAACTATCAAAATTGGGTACTTTTTTGCCAATTTACGATACCATTCTTAGCCCACAAGGGATCAAGTTCAATTTAGCCTAATTTGGCCATTGTGTGATCATCAAACAATCAAGTATCATTTTTAGCACATTAGGGATTTTTAGTACCATCCATGAATGGTTTCACACTACTATAAATGAGACCTCAAATGATTGAATGTAGGTGTTTGTGTTTCAAACCATTTCAATATATATGTATCCAAACCATTTCTTCAACAAACCATAGTTTTGTTGCGTTGGGTATCTTATGCATTGTTGCACATATCGAATTGAGCCTCATCTTGACCTTTGAAAAAGCAAGTACATAAACATAAAAAATAAGTACATAAATGAAGTTTTGGAGAATATAACTACCAAAATTAGATACTTTTACCTTGAATTTTGGTATCATCTCAGCACATAAAGGATAGGATCGAGTTCAATTCTACCTAATTTAACCATTGCATGATCATAAGATCATGGCGTGTCATTATCAGCACATTAGAGATTTTCAATACCATTCAAGAATGGCTTCATACCACTATAAATAAAAGCACAAATGTTCTGATGTAGATGTTTGTGTTCCACGCCATTCCAACATGTGCGAATCCAAACTATTTTTCAACAAACTATGGTTTTATTGCATCGAGGTGTCTTGTGCATTATTGCACGTACCAAATTAAGCCCCATCTCAGGCTTTGGAAAAGCAAGTACATAAATATAAAAATAAGTACACAATATTAATAAATTAAGTACATAAACGCAGTTCTAGAGTACATAACTGCAAGAACTAAGTATTATTTTTGCTGATTTTCGATATCATTCTTAGCACATAAGGGATCGAGTTCAATTCGGCCTAATCTGGTCATTATGTGGTCATAAAACCATGGTGTGTCATTATCAATACATTAGGGATTTTTGGTACCATCCATGAATGATTTCACACTACTATAAATAAAAGTGCAAGTGTTTCGGTATAGGTGTTTATGTTCCAAACCATTTCAACATGTGTGATTCCAAATCGTTTCTTCAACAAATCATGATTTTGTCACATCGTGATGTCTTTTGTGTTGTTACACACATCGAATGAGCCTCCTCTCGACCTTCGAAAAAGCAAGTACATAAACACAAAAAATAAGTATACAATATTGGCAAACTAAGTACATAAACACAGTTCTGGAGTACATAACTGCCAAAATTGGGTACTTGTTTCTCATAAAATGAGTAATAAATCTGAATAATAGCTCTAGTGTAAACATTCCCAATAGTTCAAAAGAATACTCATTCTTGATTTCTTTCACATTAAAATGATAGTACAATATGTCCATATTTTACAAAGTATACAATACAAGTAATTCTATAAGAATTCTGTTATTAAAATATAATATAGTACAAATGCTACAACCTAACACGTCCTTCGGACAAGGATGAACTTAGCAGCTACCATAAGATAGATTAAATCTTTGTCTTATTTGCATCCTCATTTTCCTAATTGAAGACAAATAAAATCAATCAAAATATTATTTAATAAGTAATGACAAATGTTAATACAAGTATAAATATACAATAAAATGGTAAACAAATCTATCGATGTATCAATTTGCATCAATGGTAGGAAAGTGACTTTTACTCAATAGAAACACAAGCTTTCTTCCAAAATATTGTATCATTTTGCAATGTCTTCTATCATCTTGTTCTACAACATACACAATTTATGTAAATCCAACTATGTAAATTCACAATACATAATTTCTTACGATCTATCATCTCAAAACTTCTACAACTACTAATGTACAGATTGATCAAAAGTATTGAAGTACCAAAGTGGAAGTACTAAATTGCACTAATCTGGTATTAATCAGTGGACTACTAAGTAATGTATAAATAAAGTATCTTATTAAGGAGAAAAAATATATAACAATCAGGTACTAATCGAAACACATCGGAAGAATAGTGAGGAATTATTGCAATAATAATATGAAAATATGAAGAAACTTACCAATACGTATGACAGATTCTCCTTCCGCATGTTTCTGGATCATTTTTCAAACAACCATCATTCAGCGATACCAATTTTAAGTAAAAAATGCAATCGAATCATATTTAAAGCATCATTATTAGTTTTCAAAGTGACATACATTTTCTAATGTGGAGTGAAACATTGCAATTTATTGAGCTCAGAAGTAATTCCAAGACACTTTTTCCCAATCTAAAATAATAATTCTATCAAACCCATACCTTCATAAATTGATAGAATATATAGTTCTCCATTATGCATGCAACTTCCTAATAGCTAAGTTTTACCATCTGGACCACTTGAAGACATTTTATTATGCACAAATTCATGAATTCTTACATTCATCTATGTGTAATTAATATATTCCACCTCAAAATAAAACGGCGATAAACGGAGACAAAGTAGGCCTGCGTCTTGCTAGTATGTTGTAGTCAATTGCAGAAAATTAAAACTAAAAAATAAAAAAGAGAAAGAAGCTTCCTTTTGCCTTGGGAAGATGAATAGAATACAAACAACACACACACACACACACACACACACACAAATGGGTGTTGAACAGCAAGGTTTAGGAAATAAAGGAACAAAGAAAAAGCATTAAACTAGGGCCGTTTCAGTTATTTTAAGTGGGTGGAGACTGAAGTTAAAATTGAAACTTCACATGGGGAGTCCAAACTAAGAAAGACATGAGTGGGGACTGAATGCTAAAGTGAACATGGATTTGGGGATTTTTAAATAAGTTTCCCACTCCATTAGTCAAAAGGTAAACAGAAATCAAACATATAGAATTAAAATATAAATAAAAGAAAAAATATCGAATAAAAGTTGGGATTAAAACAATGGTAAGTGGAGAAATCTCTTTGATGTATATTTTAATAGCATGTACTTCGTATTTTTTTACAGATTAAACTAATTATAACTGAAAATATAATTTATATATGATATTCTAATTTTAGGTAAATATGAATTTAATTCACAACATGTTTTTTTATGTGGATGATTAATAATGCAAGACAATTTAGTAAAAGAACTAAAAAGGCCAATAGACCTAATTAAGCAATTGAATAAAAGGGCCAAGAGCCCATGGCAAATTACGCCCATGAAAAAGGGCAGCAAAACCTTTAATGGGCCTAAGCTCAAAAAATTATAAATACTAAGCCCCATAAATAATTTAGGCATACGAATCATTTGCCAAAAAACCATCAAATCTTCAAGAATATTTTAGAACAAAAATCTTTATGTGTGCATTTCAAAGAAAACGAACTAACGGGCTACTGTCTACCAGAAAGAACCCTACTCTATTTTCATTTAGCATCAGTTTGACACCATCTATGGAACTCTTCTTCTGAGTATTGCTTGGTCTTAGACAGACTATGATGATAACACTAAATAGTCTCCTTATAAATCACCATCACCTCTACATCTATTGCCTCAAAAAACTTGCCAGAGTTCTCACACTCTTTGATTGTATCTTCACGAACTATGTTCATAAATGTGCTCTCAACAAAAAAAATAGAAACTTCTCCTTATTCTTGACCCGTTCAACAAATCTAGCCTTGAAATATTTATGCTCCTTCAGAAATTTAGCTTAAACTTCCCTTCACTAGCAAACCACTTCGGTTGCCTTCTCCTTAACATTCCTTTATCACCATAGCTCCCTCAACTCAATGAGTCTTTTATCCTACCAAGTCTCGGCCCTAACTTCACATAAAATTTTATTTTTATAGAGGGGACAACTTGATGTCCTTCATAATTCTAACAATATGGTAGATGCAAAAGTCACTCTGTACTTGATCAACGCTTAGCCATTCAAAGAAAGACAAGGTGCACTTGTGTAAACCACGGTGCTATAAGCCCTCTTGAAGATATTCACTAAAAGATATTCTTACAAAAGAATCATAGCCATGCCAAGAAAAAGAACATTTCAATCACGAAGTGTCATCTTTGCAATTGGACCTCCAAAGGTATCTCGAAGTAACATAATGAGATCATATGTCCCAAAGGTTCATTGAAACAACCCCTCCATAGAGCACTCTAAAAGGCTCCCAAAATAATTTAATTAAGAATCTAAGAGATGTTAGGAGCATTGAGCTTCACCTAGGAAATTAGTCTAAATATTCAAATGAATGCAAGACAACTAGCATAACACTTCCTAAAAAAATTATGAGCCAAGAAAACCTTCCAAATCAACTTAGATGAAAGCTGAGGAAATACATGTTTGCACATGTAACAAGATTAGCAAACTAACCTCGAAAGATCTATCGAGAATAAGATGCACCAAACAACATTTTCTAAGGTGCTCATAGAGCTTAAGCTCTTAAGACATGTCTTCAACATCCTAAGAGCCACAAACCTCTGTCCTAAGAAATTTTTCTGAGTCCCTCATTACATTGCTATTACTCTGCAGCATTTATATGACCTTCACTACAACAAACGATGAGCTCAATATTCACTAGGAATATGAGCATTCAACTAACCATGGCAAAAGTTCCAAATTCACACACTCCAACAGAAATGACCGACACGAGCACCAAATTGAGCACCTAACACAGACACACAACATGTTCGATTGAAACAGGAACCTACTCAACCATACTATTGCCAGGCCATTGTGGGCACCTACACGAATGCCAAACAAGCACTCGACAATAAGTACTTAACGTTGATTCTCTCTTTGCTTCTACTCTTCTCAAAGTTAAACTCAACCTCAACTACAAACTTAAATCAAAGTCTACATCTCAACCTTTTGACTCCTATAATACCATGCAAATTTCTACAAAGTCCTCAAATGATGGCAACATAAAATTTTTCTTGTTTTGGCCATGACATTACATTGTTCTCTGCCATAAGAATGACTGATACCACATCAAGAACACTTTTACAAAGTACTCGCACTCTTCCTTGTGCAAGCACTAACACATCCTTCTAAGGGAGATCGCCTTAAAATCACACCATCATGCACTAACCTAGTGCAACACCTCATTCCTAACATTGTAACAACATTTAGGAATTTTTTAAGGGAATTTTTTAAGTCATCATATGACTATAGTATAAGGCCTTCGTGAGCTTCTACGCATCATATATATGAAACCCACTCAAGTCCTTAGGTGTATACCACATTAAGCTTCATCGCATCTCTTAACATGCACTTCAATTCCGCTCATAATGATTAAACAAGCTAATAATAACATTTTTATAAATTAACTTAAGATAAAGTTAATAAATTGAACTTAAATTATATTTTCGATGTAAAAATTAATAATTTTCCACCAAAAGTAAATGGCTTAATGATATGACTTAAAATGGACATAAGGACATATTTTGGTAAATTGACTAAATATAACAAATTAATTCCAAAATTAATTAACTTAGTAAATAGGTCAAAGGGCCAAAAGGACAAACCAAACCCATCAAGATGGCAAAAAACCATAATGGGCCTAAGCCCATTAAGACTAACATCTATAAATACTAAGCCCTAGAGAAAAATAAAAAAAGAAATCATTTGTCAAATTTCTTAGGGCAGAACAACTCTCGAGAAGAGCATATCTCTCTGCATGTATTCCTAAAAAGATGAATCGATACCTTAATGTTTTGCTAAAAGAACCTCACTCTAATTTCAAGCAGATTTACCCATAAATATGCGTATCATTTGTATAAATGATTGGACAACAATGGTTAAATCCTTTATTGGAAGCATCTAATGCTCAAAATATATTTCTATGTATTTCTTGATTCAGATTCCTATAGAAAATTTCTTTAGCAATATACAACTTTGCTAGCATGTTTTTGCACATTAGTACATCTATATTTGGCAATAATTTGTAAGATTTCAACCAATCTTCAAAAAGATCCACCATTACCTTATTACTTTTCCCCACATGCTTTCTTCTTAGATAATGAATTTATTTGAAACTCCATCCTATATAATTGTACTTGTTTATGTTAAGCTATAAAGCTAAAATCTAGTGCGCAATGCGTGAAATCGGTAGATGAATGGACTAACAAAATAGGATGCTCACTATATTTCTTAACCAAAAATGATGTCCCGTGAGGAATAGGAGCTCATAATCTCTAAGGGCTAATTTGCTTCTATAGACATATTAATTTTTGGCCACTTGAGAAGTGACACGTGTAAATAATATGCCAGTTATTAATTTAAAATTTTCTATTTATATTTTGGAATTTATTAAATTTAATTTCAAAAGATAAATAGTTAATTTTAATTAATACTCTAGTATTTGTTTAATGCTTAAATCAAATATTGATAAGTGCCAAAGATGAAATGTCTATATCTACAGGCCAATCGAATCAAAGATATTTGATATTATCTCTTAATACTCTTGATATTTGCTATTGTCTTTTTGAAGAGATAACAAGCAAAGAAGTTCAAGTCAACCTAAAAGTCTCCTATCAAACATCTATATAAAGTGGGTGATCAAAGCTCATTCAATACACAACAAAAATTCCAATAAGTGAGATGAGCTTTGAAGGAGTCTAGTAATTCTCTCAACTAAATTCAAGGAGATCCACGATATTCAGGGTATTCTTCATAGAGCTCATATATTTTGGCATTTAATAAAAGATTAAGGTGCGAAGCCCTTGGATTGGCGTTATTTTTCTTCAAAACAAAATTTAAGGAGATCTACGATATTCAAGGCGTTCTTCACAGAGCTCATTAAATTCAAAATCATAGTTGGAATGGAAGAATTAGAGGAACAAATTAGAGATTAAATCCACAATTGATTGATAAGTTTCAATTTTATTTTATTTGTACAATTTTTCTTGTATTGTAATTTTAATTTTTGCAAAAAAAGAAATTTACACTTACAAATCTTGACACGCCCGGTAGCACCATCTCTACCTCTCATTTCTTTTCTTCATCAAGAATGAAGTATCATGGCCACCAATAAGTCTATAGCATTGAAAATTACTTCCTCAAATTCCTAAAGTACTGGAGCAAAAAACGTTAGCATCATCACAAGAAATATGTCCCAAACGTTGCAATCATCTTTGGAGATGGCTCCTTTGCTTGCCATGGAAAAGGTATTATCACATTTTATTGATATGAATGAAGATGATGAAGACTCAAATGAAGAATCAGTATCATCCAATCCCTACTCAACATCAAATTCCTCTAGCATGGGGATGGTGATGATGATAAGTGCTACAATCTTAGACGAACAAATTTCAAGTTTGACAAGGGCCATTGAAGAACTCATGAAGCTTTCCTAAGAGCGAGACTTTCAAATCTCCCAATTGATGAGAAAAGTGGACAATCTTGCCACCAACTGCATGATGGAGAAACAAATTGAGGCTTAAGACAAAGGCAAAGCATCCACAAGGAGACAATCAACCAAAAAATGAAGAGATTGCAACAAAAAAACTAGAATTTTCCACTAGATTAATTCCTATCGACCCATAGATGGAGTTTATGTTAGAGACTGTCACAGACAAGCTTGATGGAAATTCTAAGTTGTCTATAACTTACTCTAACCTATATACTTGAAGTATTGATAACTTGAAAATGCCAATCAGTTACTGACCCCCAAACTTTTAGCAATTTAATGGCAAAGGCAACCTAAAATAGCACAAGGCTCATTTCATTGAGACTTGTAATAATACTGGGACATATGGAGCCATTTGGTCAAGCTATTTGTTCGATCATTAAAAACTAATGCTTTTAATTGGTATGTTGACTTAGAGACAAGCTCTATCGATAGTTGGGGGTAATTGGAATAAGAGTTCCTCAATCATTTCTAAAGCACTCAAAGGATAATTAGCATGATAGAACTCACCAACTCTCTCCCATGGAAAGAAGAAGCTGTCATTAACTACATCAGTCGTTGGAGAAATTAGAGTCTTAATTGCAAAAGTCAATTATCAAAGGTTTAGCCATTGAGATGTGTATTCAAGAAATGTATTGGAGTCTTTACTGCATATTTTAAGAAATTAAACCAAAAATGTTTGCAGATTTGGCAACTTGTGCATACAATATTGAAATAAGAATGAATTTTGATGAATAAGAAAACTCAAGGAATGCTAATGATAATGAAAATGTTGGTGGCAATTAATTTTCATCTTCAAATCACAAATGCTCCTTGATAAGAGTCTAAATTATCAATAATACTCCCAAATAAGAATGTAAATTATCTAAAATTTGTAAGTCCCCAGTATCTGAATTCAAATTTTCAAGTTTCCAAGTTTTCAAATCAATAGATTGAGCCTTCAAGTCTCTAAATCCATGACTCAAGCCCCCCAAGTATTTCAAGTTTAAGACTCAAGTCTTCAAGTCAGTGACTCAAGTCTCTAAGTCTCCAAGTCGAAGACTAAAATTTTTAAGTCTTGAAATCAAAGATTCAAATCTTCCAGTCTTCAAGTCCAAAGCTCAAGTCTTCAAATTCCTAATGCTCCTTGATAAGTCTAAATTGTCAATAAGGCTCCTAGATACGAGCATAAACTATCTAAATATTCTATGTCTCCCTATGTACTTCTTGATATGAGCTTTAACTTTCAATAAAGCTCCCAGATATGAGTATAAACTATTAAATATTCAAATTTTCCCCATGTGCTCCTTGATGTGAGCTTAAACTTTTAATAAACCTCCTAGGTATGAGCATAAATTATCTAAATATTAAAATTTTGTCCATATACTCCTTGATAAGAGTACAAACTGTCTATTAAGTCAAACTCAAGTAAATTCCTTTATGTGAGTATAAATTGTCAATTAAATTCAAGTGAACTTCTTGACACGAGTATAAAATGTCTATTCAAATTCAATATGCTCCTTGACACACGATCCTAGACTATATATAACTCTTAGCCCGTATGAATACAAACTATGTATGGCACCCTTCTTAAAAAGGACATTTACTTTGAATTATGTTATGACTTGACATTTTTATTAGGCAGCATAGCTTGAGGAATACTTTGAGGGTGTTTTTATTGCAGATGCATGTGAAAAATGGAGAGAGAAGAAAAAAATTCTCAAATACTTCGAGCCTTGCCTCTGTCATGGTTGATTGGCACACCTTTCGCCAAGTTTTGAAATGGGGGCATTTGTAGACATATTAATTTTTGGCCAATTGAAAAGTGATACATGTAAAATAATATGCTAGTTATTAATTTAAAATTTTCTATTTATATTTTGAAATTTATTAAATTTAATTTCAAAAGATAAATATTTAATTTTAATTAATACTCTAGTATTTATTTTATGCTCAAATCAAATATTGATAAGCGTCAAAGATGAAGTATTTATATTTATGGACCAATCAAATCAAAGATATTTGATATTATCTCTTAATACTCTTGATATTTGAAATTGTCATTTTGAAGAGATAACCATCAAAGTTCAAGTTAATATGAAAGTCTCCTATCAAACATTTATATAAAAGGGATAATCAGAGCTCATTCAACACAACAAAAATTCCAGCAAGTGCGAAGAGCTTTAAAGGAGCCCAACAATGCTCTCAACTAAATTTAGAGAGATCCACGATGTTCAAGGCATTCTTTGCAAAGCTCATATATTTTGGCATTTGATTTAAGATTAACATGTGAAGCCCTTGAATTGGAGTTCTTTTTCTTTAAATCAAATTTAAAGAGATCCACGGTGTTCAAAGCCTTCTACATGGAGCTCATTAAATTCAAGACCATATTTGGAATGGAAGAATCGGATGATTAGATTAAAGATTGAATTCACATTTGATTGATGAGTTTCAATTTTATTTTATTTGTATTATTTTTCTTGTCTTGTAATTTTAATTTTTGCAGATAAAGAAATTTGCGCTTACAGGTTTATGGTATAACTTGTGATAAGCTAATTTTATCAAGGTTAATAACATGTTTGGATCGTATGTTTAGAATCCTACAAGCCCAATTATGATCTGCCAACCAAATATATAAATTTATTTTGTATGATTATTAAACCCACCACATACACCCAAAAATATTATCTTATATGATAAGTCATGTGCCTTACATTGCAAAATGTCTCTTTTACAAATCAAACACCAAAATTTTTTATTCAATAAGATTAAAATAATTTATATAGTAAACCAAAATTTGTAAAATATATATATTGTAATCACTTAAATTCAATATAACTATCATTTGGAGAATAATCATAGGGTTTACTCAAATCAACCAAACTACCCCCAAGTGCATTGTGGATCTTTTTAGTCATAATAGACCTAAAATTAAGACAGGAACTTCTGACAACATTCAGTGCACTCTTATAGGGTAGGACTTCATCGCATTTTGCAACTGATCATCCTTTGAATTAAATACTCATAATCACATGATGGAGTACTTTATTTGATATCACATACTAGATTAGCTTTTGTCATGAGTTCATGAGCAAATGCTTCTTCATATACCCTATGCTAATCTTCTTGGTCAATTCCTTCAGAATCTCTATTACCAATTCATTCATACTTGTCAGTGCCCTCCTCATCTTGTAAATTGTCATTTATAACAAGCTTGGTCTTCTTTCTTATTCTCTTCTAGCCAAATTGTGTTGAAAACATCAAATATGTTGGCACTACAAAAAATAAGTATGTTAGCTGGGGTTATTTAGTGGGATTATAGTGAATCCCTTCTAATTAGGGGTGTAACAACCCCTAAAAATTAATAATAAGCAATAAGGGTTTTTATATTAGTGATAGTTTAATCCCCTCAACAATTATGCTTACATTTCGAACATTTTAATTTTGTTTATGAAAATTAAATTTTTATTGTAGGATTTTAAAGTCCCATTAATTGTTTTCTAAATTAAATCATTTTACTTAGCCAAATTCCAATTTCTAATCAAATATAGACCAATTTTGAATGAATTCTTTTATTTTAATCTCATCTTTCTTTCCATCTCTATATAGTTTTATAAAAATAAGAAAAATTATTATTCAAACATGAATTTGAGATGAAAAATTCATCTACAATAGTATTAGTTAAAGACGAATTAAAATGTCCAATTTTTTTATTTTGTTGTAGTAAAGCAGGGAAATATATGCGTAAAAGATCGATAAAACCTAAAATACATACAAAATTGCGTACAATGCTTATCGTGTAAATTGTTAGTAGTTTCAATGTCATTTGTAACAAGCTTGATCTTTCTTGCTTAATCTCTTCGATCAGAATTGTGTTAAAAACATCAATTATTCCTATCATACTTTGATCACTACTTCTCTGATGTACAATTTCATTTTATTTATTTCTTTACACAAGCCAACTCATTACACACTACCATTGTAGTTGTCTAGCATATCCAAAGCACCACTTGCTTATATCAAAACTATAATCTAGAAGTATACTTTCTTGAATGAGCAGTTGTGTGAAAGGGTCATAACAAGAATTTGACCAAACATTTCCCACCTTATCAATGTTGGTAGGAACTACTTCCAAGTTGCTTTTGTCATAAAAAAATGATCCTCAAAGTGACGTCGTCTTCAACTGGTAAAGCTCTACACTCATAAAAGTTACTAGGGGTACTTGCAAGTGATCTTAACATCATAATGTAGCCAACTGAAACATCATAATGTGATGGCATACTTTTGTCCACGAACTCATATATTCAATTTTGCTGCCTATTCTAAGTGATTTCATGGTGACTTCATAGCTAAGTCCACATGAATTATATATATATATATATATATATATATATGTCATGCTTCCATTAGCACAAGATTGTAATATGTAAATTATATGTTAATTCTACCATTATCACAAGATTAATTGTAATATGTTCATTGGCCATTTCAATCAATTGGAACGAAAGTAGTTTTCAAACAGTAATTAGAGATATTGTAAGTGTAAATTTCTTTATCTACAATAAATAATATTACAAGATAAGAACAATCGTACAAATGAAATGAAATTGAAAATCTATCAACTATAGATTAAATCTTCAATCTAATCCTTTGATTCTTCCCTTCTAAATATGATCTTGAAATTTAATGAGCTCCACAAAGAACACCTTGACCACCATAGATCTCCTTGAATTTGATTTGAAGAAATAATGCCAATTCGAGGGCTCCGCACCTTAATCTTGAATCAAATGCCAAAATGTATAAGCTCCACAAAGAATGCCTTGAACGCCATGGATTTTCTTGAATTTAATTTGAATAAAGTAACGCCAATTCGAGGCTTCCACATTTTAATCTCAAATCAAACGCCAAAATATGATAAACTCTGCAAAGAACGCTTTGAACGTCGTGGATCCCCTTGAATTTGATTGAGAGAATTGCTAGGCCCCGTCAAAGTTCCTCTCACTTACTGGAATTTGTGTTGTGTGTTCAATGAGTTTTGATCATTCCCTTTATATAAATGTTTGATGGAAGACTTCCAGATTAACTTGAACATCTTTGATAGTTATTTCTTTGATAAGATAATATCAAATAT
This sequence comes from Jacaranda copaia, assembly GCA_014898725.1. Taxonomy (NCBI): domain Eukaryota; kingdom Viridiplantae; phylum Streptophyta; class Magnoliopsida; order Lamiales; family Bignoniaceae; genus Jacaranda; species Jacaranda copaia. The sequence continues at coordinate 77,361 of JACGDI010003803.1, read as the reverse complement.
CAAATATCAAATATCTTTGATTTGATTGGTTCATAGACATAGACACTTTATCTTTAATACTTATCAATAATTGATTTGAGTATAAAATAAATACTAGAATATTAAATAAAATTTACTATTTATCTTTTGGAATTAAATTTAATAAATTCCAAGATAAATATAAAATTTTGAATTAATAATTAATAATATTATTTTATCTGTGTCACTCTCCAATTGGGCAAAATTAATAGGTTTACAAATGCCTCGACTTCAAGGCTTGGCGAATAATGTGCCGATCATCCAGAAAAAGACAAGACTTGACACATTTGAGAAGTTTTCCTTTTCTCTCCATTTTTTTTTTATGACTGCAACAAGAAATTCTCCAAGCTTTCCTTAAGCTACGGAGCTCTTCTATAAACATGCTACATACTACCATCAAGAATTATAGTTCTCTGTGGAATCTTTATGGACTTTGTGGATTGCCAATACTTGAAAATTTTAATGATGAAACCCCATCTACCTATGAACCCAATAAATAGATCAAGTCATAACACAATTCAAAATAAACATTCTTTTGAGAGTGCCGTACACAATTTATACTCATGCATGCCAAAAATAACGTGCAGTTTAGGCTCGTATGCCAATGAGTATATTTAACTTAAATAGACATTTTATACTCATGTCAAGGAGTCAACTTGAATTTAATTGACAATTTATACTCATATCAAGGAGTTTACTTGAGTTTAATAGACAGTTTATACTCTTATCAAGGAGTACATAGGAAGACTTTAACTTAAAAATTTTAGATAGTTTATGCTTATATCTAAGAGCATTATTGATAGTTTAAACTCTTATCAAGGAACACATAGAGAGACTTCAAATATTAGATAGTTACGCTCATATCTAAGAGCCTTATTAACAGTTTAAGGTTTTATCAAGAAGCACATGAAGAGACTTTGAATATTTAGATAGTTTATGCTCATATCGAGAAGCCTTATTGATAGTCTAAACTCTTATCAAGGAGCACATGGGAAGACTTTGAATATGTGGATAGTTTATGCTCATATCTAGGAACCTTATTGATAGTTTAAGCTCTTACCAAAGAGCATTTGGAATTTGAAAACCTGAACTTTGTACTTGAAGAGTTGAATATTTAAATCTTTGATTTGGAGACTTAAATATTTGAGTCTTAGACTTGGAGATTTAGAAACTTGAGCATTGACTTGAATACTTGGAGACTTGAGTCATGGATTTGGAGACTTGAAGACATGATTTTTAATTTGGAGACTTAGAGACTTGAGTATTTGATCTAGAGATTTAAAATTTGAGTCTTGGACTTGGGACTTAGAACTTTGAGCCTTGACTTGAAGTATTGGAAACTTGAGTCATAGATTTTTTAGACTTGGAGACTTGAGAATTTTATATAGTTTATGCTCTTATTTTGGAGCATTATTGATAGTTTTTGCTTTTTATCAAGGAGCATTTGCAATTTGAAGGTCAAAATTAATTACCCCCAACATCTTCATCATCATCAGTAGCACTTCTTATTCATCAAAAATCATACTCATTTCAATATATGCATACAAGTTGTCAAATCTACAAAAGTTTTTGGTTTAATTCCTTGAAGTATATAGCAAAGACTCCAATGCATTCCTTAGATACACATCTCAATGGTTGAAGCCTCTGACTATTGATCTTTGCAGTTAAGACTCAAATTTCTCCAGTAATTGATGTATTCAATGACTAGCTCTTCTTTCTACTAGCAAAAGTTAGTGTGTCCAATCATACTGATTGTCCTTCAAGTGCTATAGAAGCAATTGGGGAACTCTTGTTCCAACTACCCCAACTATTGATGAAGCTTGCCCCAAGTCAATATACCAATCAAAAGCATCCTCCTTTAATGATCAAACAAATTGCTTCACCAAATCACCTCCATATGTCCCATCACTATTACAAGTCTCAATGAAATAAGCCACGTGCTACTTTAGGGTGCCCTTGCCATCAAATTGTAGAAACTTTGGAGACTAGTAACCAATCAGTATCTTCAAGTTGTCAATCCTTTGAGTATATAGCTTGAAGTAAGTCATAGACAACTTAGAACTTCTATCAAGTTTGTATTTGATAGTCTCCATGATAAACTCCTTCAATGGGTTAATGGGAACTAGTCTATCAGTGAAAATTTGCAGTTCTTTATTTGCAGTCTTTATATTTTCTGTTCATTGTTTCTTTGTGGATGTTCACCTTCATCCTAAGCCTCAATTTTATTTCTCCACCATGCAGCTTGCATCAAGATTATCCACTTTGCTTATCAATTTGGAGATTTGAAAGTCTTACCTTTGGACATGCTTGAGTCCTTCAATAGCCTTTGTCAAATTTGCAATTTGTTCCTCCAAGGTTGTAGCACTTGTCGCCATCGCCATCACCATGCTAGAGGAATTTGATGTTGAGTGGGGAATGGATGATTCAGATTCTTCATTTGAGTCTTCACCATCTTCCTTAATATCAATAACATGCTGCAACATATTTTCGATAGCAAGTGAATGAGCCACCTCCAAAGATGATTGCAACTTTTTGGACATTCTTCTTATGATAACGCCAACACTTTTTGCTCCCATACTTGAGGAATTTAATGTAGTAATTTTCAATGTTGTAGTCTTGTTGACGGCTATGATATTTCAATCTTGATAAAGGAAAGGGATGAGGGTAGAGATTGTCCCACTTGGCGTGCCAAAATTTGTAAGTGCAAATTTTTTTGTCTGCAATAAATAAAATTACAAGACAAGAACAATTGTACAAATAAAATGAAATTGAAATCTATCAATTGTAGATTCAATTTCTAATCTAATCATCTGATTCTTCCCTTCCAAATATGATATTGAAATTTAATGAGCTCCATGAAAAATGCTCTAAACACTATGGATCTTCTTGAATTTGATTTGATGAAAATAATGTCAATTCAAGGGCTTCACACTTTAATCTCAAATCAAATGACAAAATATATGAGTTTTGCAAAGAATACCTTGAACGTCATGGATCTCCTTGAATTTAATTTGAATAAAGTAACACCAATTCGAGGCGTCCGCCCCTTAATTTCAAATCAAATGCAAAACTATGATGAGCTATACAAAGAATGCATTGAACATCGTGAATCCCCTTAAATTTGATTAAGAGATTACCAGATTCCTTCAAAGTTCTTCTCACTTACTGAAATTTATGTTGTGTGTTAAATGAGTTTTGATCACCCCTTTTATACAAATGCTTGATAAAAGACTTCCAGATTGACTTGAACATCTTTGGTAAGATAATATCATATATCAAATATCTTTGATTTGGTTGGTTCATAGCATAGACACTTTATCTTTGATACTTATCAATATTTGATTTGAGTATAAAATAAATATTAGAGTATTAATTAAATTTATTGTTTATCTTTTGGAATTAAATTTAACAAATTCCATAACAAATAAAAAAAATTAATTAATAATTAGCATATTATTTTATACATGTCATTCTTTAATTGGACAAAATTAATATATTTATAGATATATACAAGAAATAAGAATTAAAAATCAAGAAGAATTAAGTATTGACAAATAAAGCACGACTGAAAAATACATCAAAGCCTGGTAGTCTGGTATTGTTGCTTAGACCTAAAATTATTATCCAAATTGGATTAAGGCCCCGTGAGATATAATGTATGAAGCTTATTCCAACAGAGGGAAAAAGGTCATGGAATTAAATTGCATAGGCCCGAACCAAATTCATGCAGCCGACCCCACATCCAAGCTCATATTGCCAACCAAGAGGTTGCACAACAATGGTCTCTAATACGCTAGGCTAATCATGAAAATAATTTTATTTAAATATATTAAAATTTTATGTGTAAATATATTACATATTATGAAAATAATTTTATTTAAATAATAAAAAATTATGTACAAATATAATTATGTATTCAAAAAATAATGTTATGTAAATATTAAAATACACGTGTAAATAATTATAAATATTATGTGTAAATATAATTATATATTATGAAATATTAAAATATCCCTTTGAATAATATTATTAAAATATTAAAATATTATGGGAAATATTAATACACTACGAAAATAATTTTATTTAAAATGTTTAAATATATGTCAAAATAAATATATTAAGAAAATAATAATATTTAATATAAAAATACTATGTGTAATTATAACTGCATATTGTGATATAATTTAATTTAATGTTAATATATACATGTAAATAATTATATTATGAAATAAATTATTTAAATATAAAAATATTATGTGTAAATATAATTATATACTATAAAAATAATTTTAAATAATTATTAAAATATTATGAATAAATATAATTATATATTATGAATTAATTATGAAGAATTAAACCTTATTTATACATGTAAATGAAAAATCAAAAGAGAAAATTTAAAAATTTACTTGAGAAGAAGAACCCATTTTTTGAGAGAATCCAAAGAAATTTTCAAAGATGGAATAAGGAGGAGAGGACTATTTTTTTGGAGAGTGAAAAATTTTGACATCCAAGCATCACTCCTTAATTTTTTTTAACTTAAAAAAAACAAAATTTAGAAAAATTTCCACAAACAAGCACACCCCTAATCTTGAAGAGTATTGGGTTTCTTCTTTAGGCATAATAGACCAAAAATTAAGGTGCGAATTTCTGCTAACATATTGTCAGTTCACTCTTATAAAGTAGGACTGCATCGCATTTTTGCAACTCATTCTTTGGGTTAAACCCTTTATCAGTCACATACAACTACTCATAATCACATGATGGAGTACTTCCTTAGCCGAATACTAATATATCAACGACCATATATTAGCTTTTGTGAGTTCACGTGCAAATGCTTTTTAATATACCCTGTGGAAAAATTGCAAAAATAAGATTATAGAAATACCCATTTGGCAAAAGAGGACTACCATTGTAGGAGGCATTATCGTGGGACCCAAAACATTAAAAATTCAAAGAAGAAGAAGAGGAAGAGGAAGAGGAAGAGGAAAAAAAAGACTTGGGTCACCAGAAAGTTATGTCAGCATCAGAAATTGCATGCGTCCGCTGGCGTTGAGGAGGCGCACATCTAGTTGTTTTAATCCTACATCATCTAATGATCTTTTGCTTCATCAATTGTCACACCAATTAAAATGGACGCATCATATAAAACATGCCACATCATCTAAATGGAGGATTCACATAGAAATTGGAGATATATCCAAGAACTAAGAAATCAAAATCAACAAAAAATCAGTGTTGACAAATAAGCACGAGCAAAAATATACCAAACTAGGGATGTAAATGAGTTAACTTTGAAAAATTTTATAGGCTTGAGCTCAAGTTCAGTATTTTGAGTTTGGGATTGAGCTTATGAGCTCAGTATTAGTCGAGCTTGAGCTCAAGTTCAGCTCAATAAAATTTAATCATTAATATATAATAATTATTTAATATTATATATAAAATAACTAAAAATAGAAAAAATTATTAATATGAATAATTATTTAATTAATGTATAGAAAATTTTAAAATGGGGAACAAGATCCTATGAAAGAAATAAAGATCCAGAAAGAGTTCACAGAACGCCTTCCAAAAGGTGGCCATTTGGGAAGTTTACCTAGATTCTACTAGCAAGAATCAGATTATTTGAATCAATACCCAAAAACCCTAAAAGCCCTTTTGGCAACAGCGGGCAACAAAGGGGTAATCCAGATTCAAACGAATCTAATCTGCCATTGAGCCCCCAAAACCCTATTCTGGCTAACTCATTTCATAGATTCAATACCTTCAACATAGCCTTTTCTATTGTGGCCATATATTATTCAACATTGGATTGGTTAACACTAAATAACTTATCCTTCCATTAGGATAAGAAATAAACTTTAAAAAAAATAAAATAAAATAAGAAGGATTAAAACCAACCTTTATTGAGGTAGTCCACCAAAGGCCTTCTTTAGGAAAAATAAAATTTTACAGGAGAGAGGACAGGAGAGAGTAGGGAAGTTCAAAGAAAGAAAACAAGGCTAATTCTAGTTCTGCCTCTTTCAAAACAAAAACTTGCCTTTTATAAGAGTAGAAAAGAAACTATTCCAGATTTCAAAATTTTGAAGTTCGAATAATAAAAAGCAAACAATCTGTTATTGTTTGCTCTATTACAATTTTTTCAAAAAGTAAAAAGGTCTATTAATGTTTAGATAGGACATCACTGATTTACTTTTCTGTGACTGTTTTCTTGAGAGATTGAAAGATTCTTTCAATTTCTTGAGAATTTGGTGGGGTATCATCCTCCAAGTCTTAGGCTTCTCCCAAACATTCAAACTGGTTTTCTCCAACTCTAGATTTTGCAAAAGTAGAAGTAGCCATCGATGTGTCTGATTTATTATCTTTTTCTTCATTGATATCATCAATGTTTTCCATTAACTCTTTTTGAACCATATTAAGATATTCCTTAATTAATTCTTTCTTGGACAATTTTCCTTTTCTCGTCTAAATTTTTTCTTAAGCTTTCTCGAAAAGGCTACATGATTCTTTCTTCTTTTCTTGCTCCATATTTTCTTTGTATGTTTGAATTTGTTGAAAAATATTATCCAGAGTTTCTTGACCATGCAATTTTTCGGTCTCATTATCAATCTGAATTAATTTATTCCAAAATTTGTTGAGAAATATTCTCTTCAAACATGGAATATTTTCTTCATTTGTACTGACTGGTATCCATATCCAAATCCATGGTATTGAGAATTTCATGAAAAAATACATGGCAGCCATTCCTTCTATTAGTTGATATTTTTGCTCGGCTTTTAATAACTTTGTTGAATATTTGGACCACATGTCAAAGGCCCCTTTGAATTGCTCAGGGAGAATATGCTAAGTTGGACCATATAGTTTTTTCAAAATTCCTAGTAGGTATTAATCCTTCTTGGATACAATTCAAGCCTGCTCGACTGTCAACAAAAGTAGTTAATTTTTTTGAAAATTTATTATCAATCAAAAGATTAATTTTTATTAACCATTTTTGAGAAGTCACCATTTCTAATTTTGAAAGGAAATTTTCATTATTAAAATTTTCAATAATATAATCATCTAATAAATTTTCTATTTGAGGAATAACTTGTTTTCCTTGAGAAACCTCAATCTTTTTTACTCTTTCTTCAAGAAATATATTATTTCTTTTTATTTCAAAAAAATCTTTTTTCAAATTATTAACCTCTTGCTTTAAATCATGCACTGTGGTAGGAGTTTCAATCTTTTTTCTTTCAAAAGATTGTAAACTTCTGTCATAGTATAAGGTTCATTAGTACTATTTATTTCTTCAAAAAAATTTGAAGATGAAGAAGTATTTTCAATTTGATCAATTATTTTTTATCTTAAAATCGGATCTTTAATAAATTTCAAAAATTCTAATGTATTTTCATTAGTCAAAATATTTAATTCTGAAAATTGAGAAATTATATGATATAATTCTTCTTTATCAAAAGAATCATTTTCTTACTTTAAGTAAGGTTCTCATTTTTTACAAGGATCACATTCAGAATCTAAACTATTAATTAATGCACAATCATTAACAAATTCTGATTCTGATTCATTTTATGAAAACTCCTCTTCTTTATCATTATTTTTGAAAAACTTTCTTTAAGATCTTCATCAATATTTAAAGTATTTATTTTCTTTTTAACTTTACATTTATCAACATAGTGACCTATACGACCACATTTAAAACATACATTATGTTTCTTATATTTTTATATGAGATTTTTTATGGAAATATTTTTTCTCATATTTTTCTCTTTCTTATTAACATATGTTTTTAATTCTGTTACTCTCATACGAAGAGAATGTATATTTTCTCCTAAAATATTTAAATAAAATTAGCATAATTATTTTGTCTAATCATCATATTAATATGGGAAGTTGTTAAACTTAATACTTCATTTCAAAAAGTTTCTGAAACACAGAAATCTGTATTTTATATTCTTCTCTTTCCATATAAAAAGGATTTTAAGGCATAAAGATTTCTTTTTGTTTCTTTCCATCAAGAAATACAAACATCCTTTCTATTATAGAAAGGTAATTATCAACATATTTCATTATAAACCATGGGACAAAAGGAATTAATTGATTTTTTTCAGTTACAAATTTATAAAATTCTTCTTTAAAATATAATTTTTCTTTAGTAGAAAAAACTTCAAAACACCATTTTCTAAAAGGTTCCCACATTTCTTTGTTAAATTCTGCCTGTATTAATCTTTTATTATAAGACCCAAGACTAAAATCTTGTTTTTGGTTATTCATAAAAACAAATTTATATCATAGAGGGGTATTATCCACTGAAAAATTCATATCGGATTCAGTTGGTTCTATTGAACCTTCACTATTATTATCATTATAAGGAATTTCATGAACAATATTAGATGATGGAATTTTTAACTTATCAAATCTATTATTCAAAGAACTATCTCTTCTAGGTATTTCTTTTTCAGAAGATAATTCTTTTATCCTAGATGTAGATGCCCTAGAAGAATTTGGACTTTCAATAATATAATCAAATGGAGAAAAATATGAAAATGATGATTTGTATGATTTGGATCTATTAAATATCATCTTTCTTATGAATCATAGGGTTAATTACACTTTGCCATCCAAACTATTTCGTTTTTTACACTTTGCCTCCTAAACTTTTTTTCTTTACACTCGACCATCTAAATTTTGAATTTTTTTACACGATGCCATATATTGCCGTTTCCGGTGGAATATTTCACCGTGATTCCAATTTGCTCTTAAAAATAGGCATGTGTGTTGCACATGAAGGAATCATAGTGGAATATTCCACCAAAACTGGCAATATATAGTATCGTGTAAAAAAATACAAAATTTAGATGGTCGAGTGTAAAAAAAAACTTTAGGAGGTAAAGTATAAAAAACCAAATAGTTCATATGGCAAAGTGTAATTAACCCTAAATAATATATAAAATTATAAAATTAAAAATAGAAAAAAAAATATTAATATAAATAATTATTTAATTAATATATAGAAAAATTTTAAAAAAAAGTAAATTATTAATATAATAACTATTTAATTAATGTATAAAAAATATTTATTAAAAAAAAAAGTTCATGAGCTTACGAGTTCTAGAACAACTAAATCAAGGCTTGAGGTCGCTCATTATAAAGCTCAAGCACTCAACTTGAGCTCAAAAAAATTCAAACTATCATTCAAAAAAAAAAATTAAAAATTTGATTTGACTTATCTTACACCCCTATATCAAACTCTAGTATTGTTGCTTGGACCTAAAAATATTATACAAATTTAATTAAGGCCTCGTGAGATAAAACTTGGCGAAGGTGATTGAATTAAATTGTATAGGCCCGAACCAAATTCATACAGCCGAGCCACATGGCAGAAATCGAGAGTTCAAGCTCATATTGTCAACCAAAAGGTTGCACAACAATGGTCTCTAATAAGCTAGGCTAACCAGGGTGAGTCAAATAAGATCCCTGCAAATTCAGGAGAATCTATCGGCAAGGCAATAAAATCCCAATTGCAGATCAGTAAACTCAGAAGTCAACCTCTCTTAGACAACACAAACGCAAAGATGATTTGAAGTTACCTTGGTAAGAATAATAATTTGGAATTGTTTTTTTAAAGAATATATAATCTCTAAGGAAACACTAGAAAATTAACGAGTCGACCCATTTACACATCAGAACTTTCAGTCGTCGGCCTTTTCTTCTTGTCCTCAGTCGCATCTAAACTGTCAAAATTAAG